>JAZHYW010039971.1:0-16474 GCA_037355805.1 Ixodes ricinus
AATACCTCGTTAACTCGAAGACGGCTATCTCGAAATCGTGGTTAAGTCGTAAAATTTCCTTGTCACGGAATGAGCTCCCATAGGCACAATGCATTTTGTCCTTGCTTATCTCGAAAGGTTTTCATGACGGACTTCGGATATCTCGAATACTCGTCAGAGAAAATCGCAAAAAAAACCCACAATAAACAACAAAAACTGCCAAAAAAAGAGAAAAAAATATGTGTGCGAAAAAAAAGACAAAAAAACGCGCATGAGAAAAAAAAAACGCGAAAGCACAAGAAAACAGTTAAAAAAATAACTGCGGGTGCGGTGTACGGAGACGCGGAAAGATGTGCGACTCCAAAACATTTTTTTTCTTCGTTTTTTGTTGTTTGTTTTGTTTTTACGATTTCCATTTGGACAAGCTAATCGCTCGCAAGCCGGGATGCCTGGCGTTCGGTGCCCCCTTTCTCTTGAGCGTTTTGTTCCGCTCTGTCTTTCGTTTTCTCTTCGCCCCTGGGTTCTTCCGTTCCCCTACCCGGTCCGGTCGTCGTGGGTCTCGTGTTTTTCAGAGGTGTCTCGTTCGTTTCGAGTGTTGCTGCTCTTTGTTGCTTGTCCGTCACTTTTTACGGGTGAAACACCCGTAAAAAACTGATCGTCTTGCGGCGCCACACGAGCAAGGGTGAAGTGTTCAATTCGGTCATCGGTTGTGAATTCTCTGATGTTGTTGGCGCGTGACTCGATTGACTGTGAAGATGGTGGAGCCCATACAGTGCAAATCACTGACGCTTAAGAGCGCTCTCATCAGAGAAGTTGATGTTGCCGCGATTCTTAGAATTTTTATTTAAAACATCGCGCAAGAGGTAAACAAATTTCGGCACTTTGCTTATCTCGAAATTTCGGTTATCTCGAATTTTTTCACAGTTTTTATGACTTCGAGTTAACGAGGTATTACTGTAAAGCAAAAGCTACTAAGAACAGTGGAAGAAAGGATGCTACAACGAAATTTCGGCGCTTATTTCTTGGTCTATTCGTGTTCAAGGGAGCAGTATCACATCAGACACACCAATCTCTTGTTGAAAAAGACACGAAAAGGAATTTTAAAACGAATTAAACGATTAGCAAAGAGCACCTGGTGGATGTCGCTAACGCCTCGTTTGTAATGCCCGTCTAGGAACCTTGACAGGTAGTGACGATAACTGTCTCGCCTCCGGCCACCACGAGAGAAGAGGGAAGGAGGAACTCCCCTCTCCCCGAGACTCTCTTTTGTGTGTCCCAGACGTCGCTATTGTCCCTCTACAAGATTATAGAAGATTAACCCGTCACTCAAAATTCGTACAAAAGCAGCTTTGGGGTTAGTTGCGGTGGCCCGATCGCTGGCGTGCTTCGGCCGCTTCGGTGGCTGGAACGGCTAGGACATCCTCTCGACGTCAGCCTCGCCGCAGCTTTGCTCGTCCCGAGACAATCTACGTCACGATTGCGGCGGATGTCACGTGCTCTCCGCTGGCTGCTCTCCGAGCGCTTGCCAGAGTGGGCCGTTTATAACGAAAAATACAGCCATCAGGCTCAAAATACAAACGTGCGATTGTCATTTACGGATATTGTGGATCATATTCAGCCTATTTCTGAACACGACGGGTATATTTCAAATTTCGTTGAAGTATCCTTTGAACTTTACCAAGCTATGCTATTGCACCAGTTCCTTTTCTTGTGCAAAGATCAAAGAAAGGGCAGGAGAAAACCCATATAGGAACTCCCACCATACGTGTGCAGAACTCAATGTGAGACAGCCACAGCTTTGAGTCGCTCTTGAACATCAGCACTGCTTTCTATGTTGGAGCAGGTAAATGAAACCAACATTAAATGTTAAAGCTATGACTAATCTCATGGAGGAGCAACTTCTGAATGCTAAATGCTTTGACATTGCTATAAAAATCACCTGCCTTGAAAAGCCTGTTCACTCTCTTTGCTATCAGCAAATCAATGTCATTCCTCTTCTCAGTTATCCCCAACCTCTGCAAAATGTTGCACATACCGTATTAGCAATCAGAAATTGTAGCAACAAACTGCTCTATTGATCAAGGCTTACCGTTCTTCGCTTCTGAAGCAGGTCATACAAATTCAGCTCATACTGCAAGAAACCAAAGCACAAAAGCTGTTGTAGCAAGAAATGCTGCAACCTTATTATTAATCGAAATTTCAAGCCCGCCAAGTTCACTGGTTCGAACAAACCTTCCACTCTCTAACCAAGTCAAACCTTGTTAGAAAATCTAAAAGCTTTCTAAAAATCTTCTTGAAATTTGCAGTTTGTTTGCTTTTGATGGCAATGTATATAGTGTACACAACTCATGCACCACATGATTTCTTGGAAATGACAATTCTGTGCTCGGAGGTTCACTCGACATTCCCAAGACTTGTGTGCAAAGTGCCCGTAAGACTCAGCCCTCTAGAAATTCATGACATACCCACCCACACTTCTGAAAAGCATGAGGCATTGAGCTGAAACCTTTAAGAACCTTTAAATCTTCTAACCATTTCAAACTCAAACTGCAAGAGGTTTATGGCATCTCCTAACTGTAGCACACCTGCACAGAATGGCACCACCCACCTGGATGTACTTCAGAAAATCTTCCTTCGACTTCTTCATGCGATCGGAGACGGTACTCGAATCGTTTTCTTCTTCTTAAGATTTCTCTGCAAGACCAGGTAATATGATTACACACAGACCTTGCTTGTTTGTGTGACATGACAGATAAGTCAAATTTACGTTTAGCTGAATAGTTCAATCCTGAGCTAAATATGCTGAATATTAAATTATTGAGTTAATTAGCTGAGGGTGTTCTATTCTTTTCCCGTTGTGCACTCCTTGTATGAACCTTAATAACCTTATAAAATATTAAGGTAGTTTAGGTTGGGGACGGAAATGTTCCGTATAGCTGGTACACAGAAAGCCACAAATGCCAATTACTGAGATAGGACTTTGCCATGGGAGAGAAAGCATTAGCTTGATTATCAAGGAATATTGGGCTAGAACTTTGACACAAGGACAAAGCATTCACTGGATTCTCATAAGAATTTTGGCAATTTCAGGCACTGTATCTGACAAAAACTACACCGGAGTTTCGGAGCATTCATTGATTTGCCTCATGTCCACCAGAGATAAGTTCACCAGAGATAACCATTTACTCTTTGACAGAGGTGGACAAAAACTCACTGTTTCCTCCATAGATGCGAGTGAACAAAGCTTGAGGAACCCCTAATGCTTCAAATCTCATGGTTTAAACTATGCTAGTTGTGTGTTGTTTGAGATCTCGACGTGTGCAAGCTCACCTCCCTCCCACACAAATAAAAGAAAAGATGCAGATGATTTTGCCGGCAGCCAGCATAACAGCCCATAGGAACAATTGCCGGCAGTTGTCCCTCGTTAGTACAGCATATTCAGTATTCACGTGACTGCCAGCATACTTCTGCAGGTGATATCGTGCCGGCGGCCAACAGAATACATGCTTTGGACTGATGCCACATCAAGATCAAAATGTAACGATAAAAGAATATGTTTACGTGAACGTTGCATCCCTATGTCGTCTGTAAAGCGATGCGATTGAAACTGTTCTCAAATTCATGCTATACTCTATCCCAGTAGTTTCGTGGCAGCAGTGTGGAACCTACAGATGTCCTCAGCCAATCAGGAGGGCCAACCCCCCTAACGTGTTCTTCCGCGCGTCGTCTGCTTGTCGTCTGCTCGCGGCGACCGAACGTTCGAAGAAGCCACGAGGCTGTCTGCTCAAAACGTCGTGCTACTTTTTCCCACAAGTAAGCGACCCCTAAAAAGACGACGACGATACCTCGTGAGGCCGGAGCACTGTGTGTGCACGCGCACGTGTGGAACTCCGAACGCCTGTGTGGCGACGGTGAACGGAACCTCAGCCTGTGTGGCCAACCCCAATCGCACTATAAGTATTAAACGTATAAGTATTAAACGTCACTTTTATCTTCTTTTCTACCAATGTGAGTAGCCTCTTTCAACCTTCCGATCTGAACCAAGACCAGAAAGATAACAAAAGGTAGGTTAAAATGCTCTTACTAAACGCTATGGAACTATGGAACTTACAGTCGCTCCCTTGCCGCATTCTTTTTGCACTACTCCCAGCACGTTCAACGCCAACTGCTTCGCTTGTTTTGGATAATAAAGCACATTTGATTGGTACCTCACAGGCGATTCAGCGCATGCCGCCATTTTGCGAAAAGCGGCTTGGGCAAAGCACTACCCCGCCGCAGTCTTCCGCTGTGTTGTGACGGGGCTTTTTACTCATGTTGATTAAGCTATCGACGGAGTCACTTACTGCGATTTCTAAACAGTATATTGGTAGATAATTAATTATGGTGTATCACTTTAGCGTCTCTTTGCGAAACAATAAACCAAAACATAAAAGACTATTTCTTAGTGTTCTTGCACTTAAATAAAAACATATACGGAAATATCAAAGCCGAACAGCTTAAATTATCGTCGTTTTCGGGCACAGAGGAGTATTACAGCATTACTGTACATGCCAGTACTGCATCTATGGTGATACAGACAAGGAAAGAGCCTTTACTACAAGTACTATATTCCGCCGCGCAAGAGTGTCGCCTCTGTACGCTCAGTAGCTTTGGCCCTGCTGCGGGGAACTACTTGATGATGAAGCTTTGGTGCACTTGCGCCTGTGCCAAAAAAGCAAGTCAGCTTTTCGCCGCATCCGATGGTTTTAATGAGTGCTTATTTGGGTCAATATTTATTTTCTGTTTTCTAACCACTAAACTTTTCTCCAATACAATTTATTTTTCCACAGCCGTAACGATTATTTTAGCATATCTGGGGTAAACTCCTGAACTCTAGCAGTCAGCTAATAGAGCCAGCCTAAAGCCATGACAGAAACGTTTGATTCTTTGGTGAAGCAGTCATCCGAATAATTAACTGCAGGTGTATTTATTTATAAGCATAACGTAGCCATGCATCACTATCCTTGTGGGATCATCGAAAGTAGATCAAACTTAAACGCGAAGTAAACTGAGCTGGTGAAACTCGGGCATACGGTATTTGATCCCTTCGTGAAGAGACCGATCCGTTGCATCTGCTCCAACTCCGATGAAGTTTTCGATGTTCTTTGAACAAACTCAAAGCACATTTCGAATGCAACTTGTAACGTCCTGAAGTTCAATAAGGAACACACAGAAATACCACAATACACGATAAACGGTAAAAAGTTGCAAAGAAGTTTCTGGCCCTGTTGACACCTGCACGCGCACGTTGCTACGCTACGCGTTTACCGATACGATAGCGATACCCACTCGACTAACCAGCCGTATTTTTGAATTTCGACGAATTAAGGCTGAAATTTTAAATTTTTACTTTTTTTCCAAGTATCATGGCACTTCTAATCTAATCATTTACTGTCAGGCATTTTTTTTGTTTGTTTTAATAATTTTCGCAAACAAAACAGTGTAGGCGTATTTTCCCAGTTTCAGTTTTGTTTTGCGAGTGATCATAGAATTTAGGTTTGTTCTTATTCTATGATCGCTTAAACAATCTCTGAAAACCAACTTAATAAATTCTGCACGCTGTTACACCGCAGCAACAAAGGACTCTGCCTTCTTTGATGCAACGTTGCAGCGTAGCAACGTGCGCGTGCGGAGTGTCAGCCAGGACCAGAGACTTCTTTGCAAGCTTTTACCGTTTATCGTGTATTGTGGTATTTCTGTGTTCCTTATTGAACCGGCTGAGTGACACGGTGGCGTCCCCTTCGACATTAGGCGGCAAGTGTCCCGCGCGTGAGCCTGGCATGCCGGGTCCTGGACGCACTGGAGGCTACAACGGGGGGCAAATGGACCGCCCCGGTGCAGCGCTCAGGGGTGTCACGGCGGGCCGAGGGGGGGGGGGGGGAGTCGCAACGGGCCACGCGAGAGCGGGTTGGGGGGGGGGCCGTATGGGCTACCGCCCCGGGTACCGTTGACCTCGGGACGCCACCAAGCCCGGACGGTTTCTTGACCGGCTCACCTCACTACTGTTGTGCGAGTTGGGAGGAGGACTGGACAAAATCTGAAGAGCTGCGGGGAGAACGATGCGCCACAGTTCTTCCACGCTCCCAGCAGCCATCAAAGAGTTCTTGGTGACTTCCAAATGCGCGGAGCCCCGCCGACCAACAAACAGAATCCAAGGAGCCATCCGAGGTGAAGTGGGACCTCTCTTTGCATCATCGTGTGATCAACACTCACTCTCTGTCTTTCTCTTCCCCTCCCTTCTTTTCCGCAGTGTTCACATTAATTTATTATTCACTTCCATGGTTATTAGCGGAATTTCAAGAGGTGGCTGACACAGGCCCACACAAGGGTTCTCACCTTCTGTCTAGCCCCGACACCACCACCTGCGCCCCTGGAAGTGCAAATAAAATTATTATTATTATTATTATTATTATTAATAAGTGCGACAAAACTTCCACTAAGTTCACCACCAGATCCCGAAAACGCCGACAACTTACTGCAGCTTTGTTTGGAAGTTAGATGTACTTCAGCAGTCTTTAGAAAGTTGTATCATATTGACAAATTACTATATTTAAAAGAGAAAAATTACAGTTACCGTTTAGCACCTGGCAAGCCTAATCAATCAAGTGTACCGCCAGAAAACGCAGCTGGGACCAACTCTGGTTCTAGTACGTATAAATTACCACTCCAGATTGTCTGACAGTTAATTTCTCTGAAAATTATTTTATAAAAATCGGAGATAGCCTGTTATAGCAGGAGTCTAAGACAATCTGCATTATGGTGCGCGGAGTCGTCAGTGGAAATCGATGAACAAAACCTCATCCTTTCCCAGGCATAACACCGATATGTTCGAACAATATAATATAAATGCAGCTTCAAATTAGTTAAACAGCATAATAAAGCTACAAGTTTGAGATAATTTGGCGTTTCTGACACGCTTCGGAGCACAAAGTTAGCAAAGAATAGAGCTCTGTTCGCTCACATAATAATGCCATTTCAAGACCTACTCTATTGATGGTGCCTTATGTGGAGGGAAGAAGATGAGAGTTATGGAGTTAGAGGCTTTTTCTTTCCAATTAGGGTTCCTCATTACAAGAGAGCAGCCTGCTGGCTTTGGCAAGGGTCGTATATTTCGACCATTGCTGCGGTTCTCCAATCCCACAAAATTACGGGATGTCTGGGGGTGCATATCTACTGACGTATGCCAACAGGTGCATAAGACGCAACACCTTGCATTATACTCCATAGCAATGTTCTACAAACAAGCCCGTGTCTGCTCTTACTAGGTGGGGGCACAGCGCACAGGCAGAAACCTGTTTTGCATGAAGTGAGGTCTGCAGATGCACCATGCCGACAGCAACAGCACAAAGCGACATGAGTTCAGGAGCCATGCATTGGTGTATAAATAAACCATCTACCACAATATCAATTAGTGCCTGGTTTGCAAACCTGCGAGATGCTACCGAGATCAACCACAGACTATGCCTAACACACGGACCAGAGTATGAGAACTTCTTGGCATAGTCCCATGTTAAAATACCGCTACCACACCTGGGTTGCAAAAACAGAAATCCCACACAGAGAACATTTGAAAAAACGCACTCTTATTTACATATTGCAATTTTCATAAATAAGGTCGATGAACAGAACTATATCCTATTGGCATGTGGGCACTCGTGTATCTTCTGACACGACGTCGAGACTGTCATCACGTACGTGAGACTTTTCGCTTTCGAGGTCCGACGCCAGGCTCCAAGCATCTCCTGGACTTCCCGCAAGCATAAGGATCTGAAAAACCCCAACACAAGCACATAATACTTTTTCACTTAGAGCACTCGTCCACTCAGCCAGGCCCGACAGAACTGTTACAAAAGGCTGGAAGACGCTGAACAAGTTGCCTACAGTAATTCGTGCTTCGCTTACGAAGGACCGCAGGGCGCGCGCGTCGCAGCCAATCCAGTAGCGCCGTGGACGCGCCGTCCGACACGTCGGTGCGTCCTTCAGAAGGTTTGCGTGACACATGACAGTGTAGAAAGTGTTTTCAGTTACAGCTAGAGTCTTCATGCGTGCAGAAGTATCATACCCATCAAAGGTAGGTTGAAGCACTAAAGAGACTACAGGTTGAAAATATGTATGAAACTTCAGATCAACTGCCACGAGTATGCTAAGCTGGTCTACACATTTATGCTTGAGCGTGAACGACGCTTCTTCGTAACCAATTACAAATAAGAGAACACGCTGGCGCCATCTACTCTAAGAGCCCCAACACTTCCAATCTGCGATATATAAGAGAGGGCAATATCGCACACGGCTTTCATGGAGCCTAGGCCAGAGGCATCGACATCATTGGTGCTCTTTTATTCACCAGTTTCTGCTTTGACGCCTTGTACAAGGGTAACGCTGTCCTGTCCGTGGCACTTCAATTTTTAATCATTATTTTTATGGCATAGTTAGACCATATTGAGTTCTGCATTATTTCTCTAAATGATGGTGCTTCGGCAGTCATATCAAAAAAGTGAAAGTCGCTTACAACTCCTCAGTAACGTCAATTAGAGCTTGTGCCTGAGTGAGGAGAAGAAAGGGTACGGGGGGGGGGGGCTGCGACCCCGGGGGGGGGGGGGGTCACATGGCGTCACTGATGACGTCACGATGATGACGATGACGTCATCAGTGACGTCACTGATGACGCCATCGCTATCATCGTTATTATTCGGGGTCACATGACCAGGGGTCATATGGGGGTCACATGACCCGAGGGGGGTCACATGACCTCAGGCGTTATGCTCGACGCCACAGCTATGCCGCCAAGCCGAAACGGGCGCTAAGAGCCTTCAAAAGCTCAATGAAACCTTTTAGTTAATTAGCTAACTAATTAACCCACTTTGCTTCTTTTCTAGTGACTGGTTGGCAACAAACTTTGGCTTCAGGGCTCTCTTTCTGAATTCTCGGTTTAATTAGAAAAAAACATACTGTATGTAGAAACAAATGTTCACATCCTTCTAAGGCGTATCTGTGCACAAGGCCTGCACCATGACTTCAGCTCTACAACCCATCGGGTAGAGCAAAGGCCAACTGGGCTTGTCATGACAATGATGGGGTCGCTTCTGTACTGGAATTTCTGGCTGTTATCTTAACGAATTCCTTAAGCAATTGTGACTTAATTTGCTGACCCTCATTTTTAGTGTGAGGCTTCCCAGATGCATATTTTCCTGTTGTAATGGTAGTTCCCAACTCTCTATAGGAAAAGTTCTCCGTAACAGACTTGTAATGTCCTTAGTCCCTAACCCTTTTTTTCTTTATTATTTCTTTGTTGTTCTTTTTTTAAATACATAATCGTTGTTTGGACCCATAGCCGTGGAGGTAGTCTCGGGTCCAACATTAAGCCTTTGTCTGACAGGTAAACAAAACAAATGTACGCATATATCAAGTATTCACAAAAGAATATACATACTAATTAAAAAGAGAACAAAAAATAGAGAGGGGCATGATATTGAACTTATTCATTGGCTTACAAATTAATTAAATACTTCTTTAAGGATGGCAATATATTGGGTTTACATTTAATGTCGGTAGGGATATCATTCCATACTAGGGGCACCGTTGAATTCAATAAGTCTTTCTCCATAAACATTTTGAGCTAAGGTGGCAAATTAAACAAATTATTTGTTGCAGCTCTTGTATTCCGTAATGGTAATTTAAATAGATGTAATGGGAGGGGTCGTTAGTTTTTATTATTTTAAGGACTGTTTCAGCTATTTTTAAGTTGTATAGGAGGTCTAGTGGCAGCACACGAACTGATCGGAAATAGAGGACCACTTGGTTCGGTATATCTAGAATAAGTAATGAGTCTCATAGCCCTTTTCTGTAATCGACTGAGTGGCTCTCAAAATACGGGTGTATGTTCGCGTCTCTAAGACTCTATACAGTAATTCAAGTGACTGTGTACAAATGCAAAGTATAGAATGCGGAGTATAGACGGATTAAAAAGCTCCTGAGCCTTTAGTAGAGTGTAGCATCCGTGTGCAAGTTTTGTGCTCATGTTTTTAATTTGATTCTTCCAATGCATATCGGTTTCAAACAAGACACCTAAATATTTGTAACAGGAAACATGCAGCAACTGCACGTTATCTAAGTAAATAGCTAGTTCTTCAGAATTTGTTTGCTTTCTCCTAGAGTGAAACACAGTGTACTTAGTTTTTTTTATGTTAAGTGTAAGTTGGTTACTACTGAACCACGTTAAGACCCTTGTTAATTCTTCATTTATTTTACCTTGTAGTTCACTTATTGTGTCCCCGACAAAGACTAATGCCGTATCGTCCTGCATACATGAATGCTTTCAGACAGACTTAAAACAGAAGGAAAATCATTGACATACAGAGAAAAAGAATGGGCCCCAAAACAGAGCCCAGTGGTACGCCTGTAAGCACTGTTTGTGGTGTAGAATAAAATTATTAATCGTTACACATTGTGTTCGTTTAGAAAGATAACTTTGAAATAACTCTAATATCTTTCCCCAAAACCGTACTCATGGAGCTTGTTCAATAGTATGCATGTGATTAACTGTATCGAAGGCCTTACTTATATCCAAATAAACCAGAAAAAAAAAAAAAAAGACAGCTTGAACTTTAAGGTCAGTGCCTTGGTGGGGCGTAATACCTTGTACTCAATGTCACCTTAAGAAAAAAACAAGTTTTGCGCATTGTTCATATTTTGCACGAAATAGTTCTTACAAGATTTGGTTGTCGGCGGAAGAAGCGATGCTTTTGGTGTTTGTGCACGTCTTGGATAAGATAAGATATATTTTATCTAAAATGCACCTACATATATCTCAATTATCCACATAAAGGGGGAAATAGGTAATGCTCCTCGAGGAGTCGGACTATTTTTACTACAATTCTTGAGGTGAAGTATTTGATTATAGATTACTATGTATTTTGCCCACCTAAAGACTGCTCACATGCATATCATTGCAGCTTTTGGTGGTGATTCAAGAAGACCAAAACATGCATTGAACTGCCATGCCACTCAAAAGCCACGAATACACTTCCCACTCAATTTTCTTGATTTCGGAATTCAGAAGTGATATCCATGAAATCCATAAGTAATTAACAACATGCTTCAATTTTTGCAATAAAAAACTTTCAGCCTTTCCACTCTGGTGAAGAAGGGAGAGCGGCGGAGCTGTAGCTTCTGTTCTCGGCGGTGGCTTTCCAGGCGAGCGATCTGCTCTTCTTTCGCAAGGGAATCGAAGTGCTCGACGCAGTGGAACTTTAGGCGATAGCAGCCTCGTGGAGGTTGCGAAACCATCGCGCTGCTGCGCACATCGCCGCCCGTTCCGTTCCCGCTCTTCTTCCTCCGAAGAAATGTTGCCGCCATCTATGAGCGGCGGCAGCAACCAGTTGTCTGGTTGCCGAGGCTGGAAAGGTTGCCGCGATCTATGAGCGACAGCGGCAAGCAGACAACCGGCAAACACAACACTCTGGACAGCTACCGCCATCTATGAGCGACGGCGGCAACCAGAGTGTTGTGTCGACATTTGTGTGGTACCGGACACGATCCTGGGAAAACAAACCCTCAACAGCTCCGCTGTAAAAAGAACAACAGAGTTTGCATGCATTTAAAATGTACTAAAGATATGCTTACCAGACAATATCACACTTTCCACACAGTTTTCATCCATCTGACTAGTTACAAGAGAAGACTCGTCAACTTCATCTATAGATGAGGTGTCATGAATTTCCTGCAAGAAATCACAAAAATGTTTCATTGACAAGAATCTTTCAATAATCTTTGTTACTAAAATGGAATGTAAGCAAAAACATAGATTTTAATCTACCTCCATTCACTTATTCCTTACGCAATAATTGATGACGAAAAGTCACCAATGGTTACAAAAAAACAAAGTAAACAAAATCAACTTGGGAAAGAACAGTCAATTCTCAACATGGTTTCCTTAATGTGCTCCATTGTCTTCCGAGCCTCTTAAACCCCCGCATGAAATTTCTTTCGTTTGTCGTTTTGGCCCATTGGCGGCCAAATAAATAAAATATTTTCATGCAGAGTGGATGACGTACTCAGTCGCCCGCTCACTGCGCCTATTGGGAGATGGCCCCACACGTTACAACCATCGCTACCTCAGTCGTCTGGATACACGTCTGCTTTTGGCCCCGGTAAGTTTGTTGGTCTAATTTTTCGAGGCATTTTTATGCCTCGAAATTAGTTTTCAGTAAAACCCACCACCTCAATGCACATTCCACGAGAGCTAGAGCTTCTCATGTGCGGGCACGGCTCTTTTCGGCTCGTTGCAGAGGGAAGGAACATACTATTTGCCTCCCATCAAGCCCAGCTTCCGAAGCATCCCCTTTAGACCCAGCCCAAGAACCCTTCAATAAAGAAACCATAAGGTGAAGAATCAGGCAGCCAGAGACCTGCACTTCAAACTCTTCTCCATCGATGCAGCACATGGCGTAGCTGGAAGCGTCAATCTCCGATGTGTCCAGGGAAACCGCGGGGCAGTCTGCTTCCTGGGGCGAGGACAGAAACTGACTGTCCGAGTTAACAATCACTCGAGGGGCCAGGTTCATCTGTACCAGCAGGCTTTCCGTGCTCTGAAGGGGCTCTGTCTGCACAGCGCAAGCAGATTGTTTGCAGCACCCGGAGTACCGTGAAAAGCGCTTTAGGTACTTGCGTGACACAACCAACATGGCTGACCTTCCACAGCAACTCCACCTCACAAACATGTTTTTCTGCAGTCAGTCAGGCACGTTCGAGCAGAAAAAATGATAAAACACTTAAGATAGCTTAGGTGTAGGAATGCGAAAGCCGCACATTCCTACAAGCAGCTTGCCACATCTTCCTATCGCACACGGCGTTCCGACGGTGACATCACGCTCCCCCACTGCGCAGGCGAGACGAACTCCGCCTGCTCCACGGCTTCCAGAACGATGCATCTGCGTTGCTGTGCTTTTGTTAGTGTTTTATTTCTGAGGCGCGTCCGCTTTGACCTTAAGCAACGCAGGCTTCTGTGACGAAGCATCTGCGTTGCTGTGCTTTTAACCAATAGGAATTTAACTGCCATTTGGCTGCTACATATGGTTACAGACAACACCGGCTTCGGTAGATGGAGTAGTTAAACCTTTCAGATTAATAAGTGTATTCAACGTGACTGAGAGCAGCGTTGCTCATCCGCCTCAAAAGGGTTTTTGTGCGGAAAGTTCCTTGCCAGAGTCGCCTTACTTGGCAACTCCCAAACATTAGTCATCCCCTCTAGAATTGTTTTCGAGCATGAAGACATGGAAGTTTCCCGCGTGGCTTCGGATGCGATCCTACCATCAGTTCGCAAAACATGCTACATAAATGAGTGAGAGGAATCTCTGCAGCAGGAAAAAAAAAATACAATAAGTAGTGGAGCAGTAGTTAGGGCAATGGTGTGCTAGCATTGCGTTTTGATCACATGTGTAAGAGCGCCGCTCTTGTGCATGTTTATGAATCCAGGCTGGAGGAAGCCCCACCGCTTCACACCAGCGTTCTCGACATCAGGTGAAGCCTCAGCGCTTCACACCAGCGTTCTCGACTGAAGCTTCACCACTTAGCACCAGGGTGTGCGCCGGCTCAATGGGGTCGGAAATTTTGCTTACAATTATAAGTTTACATTCACAGTCATCGCTATAGGGTGGCCCCTATTTAAACAACGTTTTGCAGAGAAGAAGATTCACCCACCGTAAAATTTTGTAAGGGAGTTCTCCCCCAAGAGATTGCCCATCCCGTTTTTCTGGCGAAATATCCATAACATAAAAATTTCGAAACCTTGCCCTCCCCGATTCCCATCGGACATCACGCGATGTCCGACGGGAATCACATGAACTGCGCGATCAAGCGGTACCAGTACATGTGACAAGCAGGTTTGCAACAGGTTCCCGCATTTTTTGTCCGCGGCCTGCGTGCGCATTATCGGTTCCCGTGACATGCGAGTTCGTAGTGAGTCCCCACCTTTTTTGTCCGTGATGTGCGCGCACAATATCGGTTTTCGTGGCATGCAAATTTAGCTGGTTTCCACGTGTTTATTGCATCGTGAAACACGAATCTGCTGCATTTGCATTCTTTAGTACCATTTCCGTTGACACAGAAGTTCATAGCGAATTCCCGCGTGTTTGTCGCATCGTGAAACGCGAATTTGCCATGTCCACAATTCGCGGTATCAGTTCCTGTGTCATGTGCTTTGTAGCTGGTGCCCCTTGTGTTTATCATTAAATGTTTGATAAAGTTTTGCTGACTCATCTCCGAAGATAGCCGACCTCATGTTTTTCATCATATATCTCTCCATTTTGAGTGGGTGCCCTTATGGGATTTTACAGTATATTTGAATAAATATAGGTAGTAACAGTCACAAAAATATATCACTCAGGAATGCAATAGCACACACCATTCATAAAAAATGATAACTGTTTTTTTTTTTCTAAGCCTTGAAAGGTGTTACCAAAACTACTACTAGTACTGTGCTGGAAAGTGGTCATCTAGGGCAATAAAAGCAGTAAACATTAAAGCTGGTCACTTAGGTTATATCTGCACTAACATTGTCATGCAATGTACATGGTCCTGCTGTTAAGCAGAACACCGTATAAATCGAACCAAATGCCAAAGTTGGTTATTCGAAATTTCTAATATTCGTACGCCCTTACAAAGGAATCTTACAGGAAGTGCCTGGATGATGATTTGCCCCTGAGGCAGAGATGTTGTGGCTATGGGGATGCCTCCCTGTCCCGGTGTTGTCAGCAGGATCGTCTGGGATGTTGCTGGCAGCTGGAAATTCTGAGGGATCACCTCCAAGATGCCTCCGCCCTCCGTTGCCGTCAGCGTTATGGGGGTGCTGCTGATCGACTGCAGGGCTGCACACGCACAATTGACCAGAATTACTGAGCATGTGCATCGCAGCATACAGTCATCCACAAAGAAAACTGCCACAATGCGTCTGTTGCAGGCACCGTTGAGCGCCTTTCGCAGCATTGCTGCTGATCTAACTCGACAAAGATCAACGTGATTTGGGCTCAGTGAACCTAGCCTGAGACGATACAGCAGGTTTTGTTTTTAGGTTGGAGTGACACCTGTGCTAGTACACTGTTCAAGCACCCAAAGCAATTAGATCTTGTTCCGAGACCCAAGTTTCTAGTTTTAGTTTTTCAACTTTCTTAGGATAGGATATTATTGTTGAATGTTTCAATTACAGAGTGTCAGCAAAACGAGAACTATGTATCACTGAAAAACCAAGTGTACCAATAAGAAATCTGAATTATGGTGGCATTAGCATCCCTCCCCCTTTCTGCTGGTCGATGTGATAATTTGTGTTGTTTTGCACAAGTCATTTCAGCTAAGCCACCATGTTGTGGCATGTCCTGTAAGCCATAATCAGCATATGTTATGAAATACTGAGCCCTCAAAAAGTTGAAAATATTCTTGAAAATGATGGGTAACTGTTTGGCCCAAGAGCAAATATGCAGAAGGAGCATAAGACAGGGCAGGCTTCACTGCTCAGCACCAGCACGTCAAGCTTCCATGCATTGCACCGGCGTGTTCAAAGAAGTGGCTGATATAAAGGAGCATACCCAGGTGAAAATCAGTCCACTTCCAGCTGGATTATGGAACTGGAAATGAGGTAGTCCAGCTGGTTTCCAGCTGGATCCAGCTGGGTCCAGCTGGAATCCAGCTGAAGTCCTCATTTCCAGTTCCATAATCCAGCTGGAAGTGGACCGATTTTCGCCTGAGTAGCTAAGGTGGGCTCAGAAGTCTGGGATGTACGCTTGATGTGTCCTTGCTTTTTTTTAAATGTTTCGAAAGTAGCGGATGTGCACTTATTGGGATATGAGCGGATACTCAGTATTTTGCGGTAAGCATCTTTTCGAAATGAAGTTGAAGAATGCCATACTGAGCCAATATATAAAACATGTGTTAAACCAATTCAATTAAATCTACATAAATATTCTCAAACAGATTAAGACATACATACCGTAGAATACCGCGCATCCACCCATACCACACTAAGCGCCCATACCCAAATTTGTAAGATCTGAGAAAATATGCACAGTACATTGATATGTAAAACTGATGACCGGACAAGCGCCCATGCCCCATTTTTTCGCGATTATCCCTAAATTTTGAGTGGGCGCTTGCCCGGTATTTTACGGTATTCTGATGGCTGCATCATGCGAGCATTCTTAAATAAAAACTCGGCATTTTCCCAGCCCTTTCAATTTAAACTTATGAAGACAGGACATTCCAAGCTGCAACAAAGAGATGGAGCCCTGTGCGCACCGAAATGAGTCTCACCGGTGGAGAGGGCAGTGGCCACGCTTAGCGTCGGCGCAGTGGGCTGGACGGTCAGCGCCGATGTCGTGTTCAGGAGCCTCACGGAAGACACCAGGGGTACGCTCGGGGCCTTGGGCTGCAATCGGGCTCCGAGGCACGTCTCCCCGTTCACCAAGGT
>JAZHYW010039972.1:0-88960 GCA_037355805.1 Ixodes ricinus
AGAGGGACGGAACGGACGGAACTCCCGAAGTAACGTTTCGACATCGCTCCGTCCCCTCCGGGGTTTCCTTGGTTGTCTCGAAACGAGGCGCTCCCCGTCCGAATACCAAAAAAATGTTGGAAAAAAAACCAAATTCCCCCGCTTCCCCCCCCCCCAAAAAAAAAAAAAAAAGGAAAATAGAAAGTTAGTTGCTGTCCAATTTTCGTTTGCGATTTCCTTCATAACATTCGACCGCTTTTCGCTGACTTGTTTCAGTCATGACTCATTACGTAGAGTTCGGCGCCGTCGCTACACAGCAGCGCACCAACGAGTGGTGAAAACTAAACTCAACGGAACTCAACGAAAAAAGACCGCGGACTTTGAGGCGCATTGCAAAGCACCCGAGTACTGGCAGTGTTAGACACAAAGGTCGAATCGATCGATTTAAAGTTTCCTAAATTCGCACAAGTCTACCGTAACAATTTTAGAGTGCACGAAAGCTGAATATCGGCTCGGCACAAAAAAAAAAAAAAAAAACAATTTTGGCACAAATGTTTACACTTCGGACAAAGGTATATAGTATATACCATTGTGAGCACTTGACGCGGTCTAACGCAGATTTAACCTCATTGCACAGTGTCTCTTTGCATGTTTCGAAACAAATTGCACCTGAACAGCACGTGGTGTCGAACGAGCAGAAGGGAGCAAGAAAAATGTAGAACACCGAAACACTACGTCTCATGATAATGCTAGAGTTCCTCCGGGTACAGGAAACACTCAAAAGCACAAGGAAAAGACCACGTTACCCTAAACGCTACGCACGTCCAGCGCGAGGCGCACACCGTCTGCACACGCTTGTGGCGAGCAATGCATAATAGAATAGTGAATCCAGACAACTGCGCGACTCATCTAAGAAACCAGTGGTGCGACAGGTATTCACTAAACAGTTCAAGGGAGGGGATGTAGTGCACTTACCGTGAAATATCCAGGTTTGCGTGCGGCGAACCAAAAGCACGTCCGCAGAGTCGCCGAATTGCGCAGGATCTGTCTCGCTCACTGCGCATGCGCCAGGGGTGCCTCCACGTGGACAGCATCCCACGGAAGCGCGGGAAAGAAGTTCGCGTGATCTTCCGCCTCTCCGAATAAAAGGGCTGCATTGACTGCGCTTGGGCAGCGCGCCGTGTATATCTGTTCGGACGGGTGCGGTGGTGGGGTTTACGGGAAAACGGCAACGACGGCTCGTGAGCGGCTCTGGTCCCGTTGGCGCTCCCTGTAATTTTACGGTTTTTTCTAACAGTGCGGTCCAAGAGATGTGCTGATCCGTTTCGTTTATACACAAGAAGCTTGTTTGTGGAAGGAGGGTGATCACCTCAAATGTTGCATCCGTAGTTCATTATTTGAGGCTAATTATTGGAAACTACATATGCGTGAAATGCAACATACGTGTGTACGACTAAATCAAGAACATTCCGGCTGCAAGCGCACAGCTGTCACCAGGTCAGCTGAGTGAACACGAGGGGAACTTTTCTACAAATGGAACGCCGCCTGAACCCGACACAAATTTTGGATTCTTGAATGCTTCGTTGTCTGCCGTAGGGGAAGCCAAAGTTACCCGTAAGAGGTCCTACAAACAACGGCAAAGTTACGCTAAGAAAAAGCTAAAAAAGCATGCAGAAGACCTTTTTCTGCGAAGCTGTATAGTCGATTAAACATTCATGTCCCAAGTACAACTTGCGCTGAGACTCTTGCGGACGACTACCTAGGCCTTCCCTGTGAGTTGAAACAAAATTAAAGAATGAAACCTCGAGCGCTAAAACAAAGTCTATTTTGACGTAAGCACCGGCATCAGGGAGTATGTTGCAAGAGCCGATTTATTTGGCGCAACAAAATGGATGGTGCGCGAAGGTGGGAAGCTCTGCACGAATGGCGAAGTACTTTCTGAACCGTACGCCAAAAAAGTACCGCGTCTTCTAGAGAGCATTTAGAACTCCATTAGAAAGTTTTATAACAACAGCACAGTAAGCTACTGCATGCCAGGAAGAAAGGACGTCATTTGTGGAAACCAAGAACGGTTAATGCTAATTAATCTGAAGGAGGCTTTTCTTCAACGGAAAAGCCAATGCCCAGACGCACAGTGCGGATTTTCCAGTTTCGCCTCGTTGCGACTATGGTGGTGCGTGTTAGCATGAAGCACCCGGCACGCACACAGTTTGCGTCTGCTCCTGTCACCAGAACGTAAAGCTCCTGCTACACGCTGCAGGTGTACACGTCACATACAAGGAGCTACTTCGTTCTGCTGCGTGCAGTATGGAGAACGAAGACTGCAAGTTTGGAAGATGCCCTTCCTGTCCAGACATGGAAAGACTTAAAACTTCATTGGGTGCACGGTGTAAGAAGAAGAGGTGACTGAACGGCGCTGTTCTGGCGCGGCCCGGTAATGTACGGAGTTCTCCGACGCGCTCACAGATGGCGTTACAAACTTCGGCCCGCCGCTGCCGCCGCTCCGCAGCGGCCCGACCTAGACAGATGGCTCTGCGGCTTGCTACGGAAATAGGTAAAAATCATTGAGGACTTAATTACGATCGTATATTTGTCCCTCCACTGCTAACAACAACGGCTTGCTGCGCAGCTAGTTCGCCAGCTCTCGGTCACTGCTGGCGCTCACTATGATCGTCTGCACAGTCACGATAATGGGCAGTTCGCGGCGCCCCGTGCATCTAATGTGGCATCCGCGCTCGAAACAATTCAGGGGCTGATTGTCCGAAGAAAAAGAACACAATAACTTACGTCTAAAATAAAAGTACTTTTCTAGAATTTTTTTAAATATTTTATTGTAGAAGTTTGCAGCAACATTTTTATATAAATGTATTGTTTGGGACTCAGGGCTAACATTCTGTTTTATTGCTCCGAACATTGCCAATTTACAAAAATTGACGTAATTCGGATACTTAAAAAAAAATGATTCCGAAGATGTAGTAATTTTTAACAGATAAAAATAGAAGCTGTTGTTCAGACAAAAATTGAAATAATTATTTTAAAGATTTAAATTGACTTAATAATTCTTTGAATATGTATGATATGCTTTATATTTCTTAGGCCTAAAACTATTTTAGAATATTTTATTTTATTAATATAATAAAAGTACATAAGAATTATATTATAAGTCTTCTTCTAATATTATGATAATTTAGTTGTATTTCAATTTATTTAGATAGAGGTTGAAATGTCCTATATGGAATAGGCACTATTCTCACAGCTTAAAAAATGACTGCTAGAAAACACAAATATTTTGAAGAAATATTTTGTCCGATTACTTATGGGGCTACTGACTACCACTTTGATGTTTTTGGAGAATATCTGAGGAGGTCGAGCCGCCTCGTCGTGCGGTTTGGCGTGGAATGAACCGATCTACGAGTGCCTCAGCCGCGCAAAGAAACACCGACGATCCGGCTCCAAGTATCCCCGAGCCTGCTCCCCGGACACTTTCCAGGGTGATCGAGTCTGAGTGCACGAGTGCACCAGCGCAGAGCTTTCTTCCTTACTCTTCGCGGGCTGATCTGGGTCTATACATTGTGCTAGCTTTGTAAGAAGAATTTCCCTGCCTGCCCCCACCCCCCTTCTTCATCTTAGCGAAAGTCACTGATCACTTATGTTCCTGCAACTGACCCAAAGCCCCGTCACCGCTACAATCGGCGGAATTAGTTTTGACCCGCTGCAACAACAGGTACTGTCACCCCCGAGGTGCACCTTGTCCATATATGTTTTATGGAGGCACGTAAAATTACAAATAAGAGAATACGATTTGTTCCTCACGCTCAAAACCTACGTAGCTATCTCAATTGTGGCGCCGCGAGTAGGGGGCTAAGCTTGCATTAGACTCCATCTATGAGTACTACTAACGAAGGTGAAATGAAGGAGTGGAATAACATCTTAATAGCAGCATCTTTTGAATTAGTTAAGGGTATTGAGAAACATAATGAACGACGCGCCGGTGACTTTGCCGTCACAGACTTCTATTACAAGTCCAGCGAAGTCTTATCTTACACCGAAAAAACGCGCTTGAAGAATAGGAGCTAAAAATAATAACTCAAATTAACCTAACAAAAAAAAGTTGGCACGCGATAATGTGGTAGGCTTATCGTCTGCTCCTCTAACACTGTTACTGGCAGTAATAACATGACTTACGTGTCAGGGATTGCCGTACCATCATTGATGGTACGGCAATCAGCAAATTATACAAGTTGCACTTATTGAGCGCTCATATACCGTAGAAACGACCGAAAAATCACGAAACAAAAAAAGATTTGTTCAGTGTTACTCTCTTTGCCACAGAACTTCCCTTGTGTTCCAGATGCCTCAGCTTCTGCCTCATTTTAGAAGAATACAGAGAATTCCAGATGTATGAGAGTCTCGATAACTTCGCCAGAAACCTGAGACTAGAGGAGTATTTCCAAAATTATTTTCAATACAACTGAGAGGGCATCCCTAATACTTCCAATAAGTCGTGGAACCCAAAAATAGCAGTGTGACAAGTACCGCAATTTTTACATCGAATCAGTGCAGCGTGATGTAATCAGAAGCTATAAACAACGAACATGCATACGTCACAATCTCACTCCTGCTGAACGCATCGCAAGGCATGAACTCATATCAAGAGAATATATTATTAAACCTGCTAATATAGGAGGATCCATAGTCTTTACAGATATGTAAAACTACCTGAATGTGGGCTTTTGACGAACAATGAATTAAACGTTTTTCAAAAACGTCAGGAAGGTCATACAAAAAGATTCACTAAACTAAACGCGGAAACATTAGGCTTAATCCCTTACAAAAATGAACAAAGAGTTTCAATTGAGCTTCTAATGTGTTTTTATAGAGTCAAATGAAACTCAAAAGAAACTCAACTTTAAATGAGTTTTATCATGACAAAACTAATATTTATTATTTTGAATTTACTCATTACACATTCAATTGATTGTTATCATTACCCACTCAATATCTCTACTTTTGAATTTACTCATTACAAATTCAAGTGAGGTTTATCGTTACCCAATCAATAGGAATTATTTTGAGTTTACTCATTACACATTGAAATGAGTGTTATCACTAAGAACACAATATCCATTATCGTGAGTTTACTCATTACAAATTGCAATGAGTTTTATCGTTACCGGCTGAATATCCATTCTTTTTGAGTTTATAAATGTGCTGATTACTGATGCAAATGAGTATTAGGATTAAGAATGCAATATCCGTTCTTTTGAGTTTACCCATGGACACTCAAGTGAGTTCTACCATAAGGCACCCAATAGACATCAGCTGATCCACACCGGAGGAATTCGATAAAAGCAAAGGTGAAGATAATCGTGAATGCAGATTGCCTGCTATTCAGAAGACATTCTTCTCAAATAAAGTCATGTTCAAAATTGCAATCCAATAACTTCTCATATTTATTAACCATTTATTAACCCTTCCATGAAATCAAAACATATTCAGTTATTCCCATTCTCAATTTGCACACTGTCTCGGGCGATCAAAATGACACAGCGATAGACATAATGACTCAATGTACAGCATCTGCTCCCAAACGTCCCTACGCACGCAATCCACTAAAATATAAAATATATCCTGCCACGACCCCGCCCCCTCCTCCATTCGCATTTGGCTAGACCACAAGTCTTACCATCTCAGTGCATAAGCAGTAACATATTGAAATTGACTCTGAAATTTATTTTCTCAGATAATTCAGGCAATTTTAACAAATGTAAAACCACTGGAAAAAAAGAAAGAAAGAAACAAGCCAGCAGTTGTTTTGCGACACTCCGCTAGATCAGTCACGACACCCCTGGGGTTCGCGCCTCACAGTTTGGGAAGCACTGCTGTTTAATATTACAAATACAGAGTGCTGCTTAGTACCTGTTTCAAAACATTTATAAGTAGCAACTGTTGACCTAGTAGCGCGCAAAAATCTAAGCCAACTCTCACACAATCTTACAGAAACATAATCACAAGTTTCCACAGAATAAAAACCTGTAAGAACAAGACGAAATACACACTAGGCTGATTAATTAACTCTGAGCTGTGATTTTGTTTTAATTCAATACACATGAAAATAAAAGAGGGATAGGAATGCCAATAGGCATACCTTTGGGCCTATAGGAGTTTGGACTGCTCCCACAGGGACTTTATCGGATTATTAGGAATTTTTATCAGTCAAACAAAATGTTTTGTTGGCCAAACAGCAATGTCTAGGCCAATTGTGCATGCATATTTGAGCAATAGGAACCAATTAGACGTATGTCTGTCAGAACGACGTAAATACATATTGGACGCAACAATTGAGAATCGGTTCAATGGGAACATGTTTCTGTGCTTTTGGAAAGTTGTTTTTCGACGAAGCTGATATATTTGTCCGACATCCAAATGAGGTTAAAATAGTCCCTGTCAGAAATACACCGGCCCATTTGATGCATGTGTTATGTAGCTTGGGCTGTATAATGGAAATATCTGTTCCGCGTCCAAAGAATGTGTTGCTAGAATTCCAGATGTACAAAAGTACATTTGTCAAGTTAATTATGCGAAAGTGTTACGCTTATTTTTCAATATTTTCGGATGGCAAAAATGGTTTCAGCCCAGGTTACATAACACGCCATCGTTGTACATCAATGGGGTTATGAATATTCAAAGAGTTTTGTAGCTCGAAATTAATGCAAGAATCAAACACTCAGATACAGTCACAATTGAGAGGAAAATACCCTATTGCAAGGCTTGCTTTTCTGAAGGAATTTTAGGACCATACTTTAAATAAAACTTAGGAGCATGGTGCGGTAAAATAATTTACTAATAAAATAATGTAAGCTGAGTATAAATTAAAAGTAATCTCCACAAAAAATAAGAAAAGGAAATATACTCCTACTCCATTGCACCCGAAACAAATAGCGCCTCGGTGCTATTTGTGATTTACACATTTACTTGTTTCGGTTTCGTATAGTAAGGATCGCGTCTTCGACGCCCCATCGGTAGCGACACCAGTTCTTTTGTTTTTTGCTTTTTCCGGGAAGGTTGCGTCGTTGCGACCGTTGCGTTTGTTACATGTATGTCGCGGGATGGAAATGCCTTTAGACATGGAAATGTGCTAGATTAATCAAGTTTATCTATCTGTGAAGTTTCCTCTTGTGATGATTATGTTCAAGAAGAGCGCGGTAGACCGACGACGCGACAGAACGAGCAACTCAACGCAGTTTGTAAGCATGCTTCTTTGTTTGCATTGTAAGTAGACGCGTTGAACGAGAAGTGAACATTAGGGAGTTTTAGAATAGAGTAAAGCTATACGCACTCCGGAGTGCATTTCGGACGAAATGGTTATACGCACTCCGCGGAGAGCTCATGCCGCTCGGGCCGCCCTTTTCGAACGGCGCGTGTATCACTGGGGAGCGTGTTAAGCTAGCTTCCCGCCTGCGTTCACGCCGCTTCGCGGCGACAGTATCGGCTGCTAATTACAAAACTTAACCAGTACACGCCGCTTCGCGGCGTCCAGCCGCAACCCAAGCCCCGCTGTCCCCGATCGCACCTCCGGAAAGGGAGTCCCATACCATTTAGTTCTGCGAAGTTTCGTCGACAACATTCGGTTTTTTTAGTGTTCTTCGCAAAAAAGAAATGTCGTAAATATCGCCAAATGCCTCGACAAAACAAAATGTTTAAGAAAAAAAACGAAAAAAAAACACAAAAAACGTAGGTCTACCGCGGATCGAACCCGCGTCCACTTGCGTTCAAAGCGGAAACCTTAACCCCTACACTTTAAAAACGTTTTTTTCACATTTTTTTTTTTTAAATTTCAATATACAAGCATGGAGCACATACACTGGTCAATGGTTTAAAAAGGAAACACCCAAGTCTTCTGGGCGTCTCCTACAGCCACTTTGCTGCAAGAAGCTGATCAAAAACACTTGCCCATTCGGGCATCTCTGGAAGCGTCTCGAAGACGGCTTTCAGAGTAGAAATACACTCTAAAAATACAATGTGCGTATGCAGGAGTGTGACGTCTGCGTGCCGTACACTCAATCTAGATCGCCAGAGGCTATAAAGACCAAGAACTACAAAAGTATCAATGGGCATAGTTTCATTTTTCGTAAGAGGGAGATAACGGATAGTATGTGGGTTCATGTATAATTCTTTTTTTATTGTTCTTTTGAGGACGTCCCAAAAGAAAATGGCGTCCCAACAGTCAATGAAAATATGATCAATGGTTTCGGGGACCTTACATAAGTTGCAGTTTATAGTCGAGGGTACATATATTCCTTTATCCTGAAGCCAGGGCTTAACTGGCAGCGTTGCAGTATGTAGTTTAAAAAAGAAAGTTTTTACTCGTGGCGCTATTGTCATTTTTTTCACCCTCTGTAAACAGTCCTGTCCAGGTCCGTCAGAAAATAAAGACCGATAGAGTGGAATGGGGAAAAGCATGTCCCTCAAGTCCCGCACGAGCCTCTTCCTGGAAACGGAACTCAAATAATCGATCGAGAACCTGGCATTCAAAAATGAAAAGGACTCAGCCACCTCCTTAAGAAAGCCCACTAAACGTGGTGACTCCGAAAAACAAGATGACACGACGAACGTTGGCACAAAAGACGCCAGCTTACACTGAAGAACTGTCCTCAGAAAAGGGTCCTCCTGGTCCCGTAAAAACAAAAAACGCGAAGCAATTTGTGAAATAAACAAGTGTGTTAACCCTACACCGCCTAACTTGACACTTCTAAAAAGGTTGTCCCGCCTCATAGGCTCTGACCCTGAGCTCCAAATAAACAAAGAAAAGATGCGGTGAAACGCTTGAATATTCACACGCGCACACTGCAACACTTGCAATACATAACAGAGTTTCGACACCAGGAACACATTACAAACTGTCGCTCGCGCAAAAACGGACAGTTCGCTTCTGGCCCACTTCGTGGTGCTATTTTTGAGCCTGACTGCGCAGTCCGCCCAATACCTTTTACTGTTTTTGTGGTGTTGCAGGGGCACCCCCAGGTATTCACAGGGCTCCCTGCTCCACTCCACACCTTCGAAAAAAGTAGGTACCATGTCCCAGCAACCGTAAAACGAACCACAGCTCTTAGACCAGTTTACAGCGGCCCCGGTCGCATCACAGAAACGCTTGGTCAAACTGACCACCTGCGACACACTTTGCAGGTCTGAACAAAAAACAGCAACGTCATCGGCATACGCCAGTAATTTAACTTCAACTGACTGCAGCATGAAACCACACACACTATCACAGCGTAGTACGCTGATACACAAAGGCTCTAAGTACAGAGAAAAAAGCAATGGAGACATGGGGCACCCCTGGCGCACCGATGAGAGAACAGGAATAACAGCGGACACTTTCTTGTTTAACACCAGTCTTGTTGCGCAATCCCTGTAGGCCATCTTTACGCCTTTTAAAATAATGTTTCCTACACCGGCATGTTCTAAAATCCTGAAGAGGACGTCGTGACGCACACGGTCAAAAGCCTTTGCTAAGTCAATCTGTAGCATGGCTACTCGACGTCCTTCGCTTTCAACGCAGTCGAACACGCTGCGAGCCACGTGAGTGTTAGTAAGTATGGTCCTCCCTCGGATGCCACAAGTCTGATGCACCCCAACGAGGTCGGATACAACACTCTGGAGGCGGTTAGCCAGAACTTTCCCAAATATTTTGTAGTCTATATTACAAAGAGTTATGGGGCGGTAGCCTGTTACAAATTGCAATTTATCAACATCCTCGGTCTTTGGTATCAAAACAGTATGCGTTCTGGTGAAGCTGGGTGGTAGGCTATCTACCTTATATGCGTGAATGAAGAGTTGCAAGAAAAATGGGCATAGTATGTTTTTAAAACGCTTGAAAAACTCGGCGCTGAGGCCGTCAGGACCCGGAGACTTACTGAGCGGCAACGAGTTGATGGCGTCCTCGATTTCCGACAGCTTAATACATGACTCTAACTCGATCATATTCTGCTCGGGAAGAGTGGGCAGGCCAGAAAGCATATTAGTCAAATTATTAAGACAAAATGGCGCGTTATTGCAACCGAAAACATATTTATAATGTCTGACAAAGACGTCCTGTATTACGTCTTTGTCAAAAGTAAGCATTGGACCTGAGTGTATGGAATTTATTTGTTTGGCTTGAGCATATTTATGCTCTCCCGATAGAGCGCGCTTCGTCGGTTGCTCACCGAGTAGAAACTTATCGGCCCGCGAGCGCACTATCGCGCCCCGATACCGCTCCTGGGACAGCTCATTCAGCTGCGCCTTTATAAAAAATATCGTTAAGAAAGCCACCGGGACTTTCACACTCCAACTGACACAGCTGTTTTAAATTATATTCCAGCGTTGTCTCACGCTGCCGCGATTCAAAACGTAAAATACTAGACCGTTCGATAGCTATCATTTTTACAGTGTCTTTCCAAAATTCCCACTTTTCGAACAGTGGAATATGCCTATTGTTTATTTCCAACCACGATGACTGAACCGATTCAAGAAATAATTCGTCATTCAACAACTTAGCGTTGAGCTTCCAAAGGCCCCAAACAAAGGAATTCTTTCCTGTACCTTTCCCGACCACCACCGCCACGAGGCAATGGTCAGTGAAGGCCACAGGTGTTACTTTGTAACTACTTATATTATGAAACATGAATGACGATATATATATTCGGTCCAGTCTGGCATGAGACGTATTTTGGAAATGAGTGAACGCTAGTTTATTTTGACAGGATTTTAAGCTTCCTACGTCAACAAGATAGCACTCCTCTGTAGTATCCTGAAGAAAACTTGCACTCCTGTCGCTAGCAACGCTCGTTCGCGCCCTATCGCTAGCGATACAAACACAATTGAAATCGCCAAGTAATAGGATGCACTTATCAGTTTGAAGAAAAGACGCCAATTCATCAAAAAACAACACTCTCTCTCCAACATCGTTCGGCGCATAAATGCAAATGACGCGATATTCCTGCTGGTACAAACAAAAATCGACAAGAATAAAACGGCCATTTTCTTCAGTAACGATGGAAAGTTGTTCAATTCGCAAAGACTTCTTTAAAAACAGAAGACATCCAGCAGAGGTACCTACAGCGTGGCTAACACAGACCTCGAAATCGGAAAGAAAGACCTCAAGCGCTTTCGCGGTACCCTCCTCGCTTTCAACTTTTGTTTCTTGCACCGCAAGAATATCAATAGTTTCCTCTAATAAAAGACGCTTCAACCGCAGCTGTTTCCTACGCCCTCCCATACCACGGACGTTTAAGGTCGCAACCTTAAACGCATCTGCGACAGTGTCGTCGTGCGCGGGCACTCACCACACAAGGTGCCGTACAGCGGGTTGAACAAAAGGGGTCCAGAAGTCTTTACTTGCTCCGTCGGCGGTCGTCCTGGGGAATGCGGGGCGCCTGGTCGTAGCGTCCTTTCTTCTTGAAGCTGACGGGCACGCTTTGGACGGGAGCTCTGCTGGTTCCCCCTTGCGCCCCGACGCCTCCAGCTCTAAGCTGCGCTTGGTGGCAAGGACCACCTGGTCTACCATGTCAACCGATTCCAGACTTGCCGTTGACGCCCGGCGCTGCACGACCGCGGAGGACTTGGACTCGGCTACCACGCCAGGGGTAGCAGAAAGGCCGCTTTCGACGGATGCACCGGGGACGCTGGCCGCAACAGCGGCGTCAGGACTCATGGCCACGGCTGTGGCGGCAGGCAGGATGGCGACGGAGACACTCGCCGCAACGGCGGCATCAGGTCTGATGGCCACGACTGCGGCGGCAGGCAGAGCAGGGGTCTCGGGGGCGGCATGGGGGAGCGGAGGAAGCCCGGGGACAATCTCCTTCTCGGCGTTGACGCTGCCGTTCCGAGCCTGCTCCCGAACCTGGCTGCGTCCAGGAAGTCCGCTGGCATCGACGGCGGTGCCCGGTAGGCCGGCGGCGCCGCTCTGCGAAGTCTCCTCAGCTTCGACTTCATCCATGACCATGTCGTTGGCAGGGGACAAAGGCCACCTCGATGTTGCGTTCGCGTAAGTCCGGACGCACTCGTCTGCAGTGTGACCGAAGTTGTGACACTTTAGGCACTTTGGTGCCGTACAGTTCTTGCGGACGTGGCCGGCACGCCGGCAGCGCAGACACATCGGCGCGCGTCCGGGAACGACGACAAGCGCCTTTCCACCTGGCAGCTGAAGCTGGTGTGGGAGGCTTTCCAGTGTCGTGCCACGACCCAACGTCATCCGCTCTATCCGCGTAGTGGACTCGACTCCTTCGAATCCTTTTACACGCCAAAAGTCTCAGGTAACTTCCTGAACCTTGCCGAAGCCCTCGAGGGCACGTCTGACGGTCTCGTCTGAAACGTGGTGCGGAAGCCAGTGGACTTTAAGTCTCACCTCGGCTTTGTTCGGGTCCAGCAGGAAGCACGCCTTGTCCTTGATGCAGAGTCTCTTTAGGGCCAGCAGCCTTCGCTTCGCTTCCGTCGTTTTCAACGTCACAATGCAGAGGTGGTTCATTTGAAACGAGTCAAAAGAAACGATGTCCTCAAGGACGCCAGCAGTGCTCAGACTATCACGAAAATCCTCAATACAGTATGGACGCGCAGTCACGTCGCAGTGAAAAAACACCGAGCTTAAAACGACAATGCCTCGTGGAAGGGGCGGCAAAACAACTCGATAATCTGTCGGCACATCTTCCACGTCAAAATATAGAAAACCTCGGCTCGCGGGAGCCGATAACGCCGCTCCAGAGGAGCTATTCATGCTGCGACCGTAGTGGTCAAAGACCGGAAGCAGAATCCAGCTACCACACTTAGGAAACTCGTTGTGACTATTCGTTTTATACGAGTTTAGCGGAGTGCGTATAGCCATTTCGTTCGAAATGCACTCCGGAGTGCGTATAGCTTTACTCTTTAGAATAACGTCGTCGCTGCTGTGCATGCGCAGACCCAAAACAAGCATTCGAACTCGAGCTTTGGGGCCCGTTATTTCTCGAAAATAGCGTGGGTACCGCAAAAAGCGGCGCCCACGAAATCTCCGTTGATCGCGTCTTCGACGCGGTCGCCCGCTCGGGAACTGCGTGAGTCGCACTCGGCGACCGCGGTCGGTATGGTCGAAGCGTATTGAAAACGCCACGGATCGCTGGATTCACGGCTCAAAGCTATCGAAGCGCGTGTACTTACGATCGCGGCAGACATGTGAACACGCCTGGGTAGTGGATCGTCTGGGCTTCGTAAGTACAACAGAGCAGCTTGGCAGTGACAAAAACAAAACATGCGGCATTGAGTATAAAACAACTATAAAAATGTTAATCTAGACGAAAAACTTGTTTAAGTTTCAAGATATAACGTTATAAGTTTCAAATATAAGCTGTCGCGACATCTTGATGGCGTTTTAAGCGCGAGATGCTTGCGTTTTGGGGGGTACACGGCAGAGAAACGCTATTCTAAAACTTTTCGCCGCAATCCTCGCTATTTTGCCGTCCGTAACGCTGGGTAAAGTAGCGCCCGGTATTCTAAAACTCCCTGTTTCTCGGCACACGTTTGCTCATTAACCCAGATTTTTTTAATTTTTTTTCATAACTACAGGATGTCACAAAAGAAGATTTACACGGTCTTTTTTACCGCAAAAATAAACTAGGCCTCGCCGAACGCTCATTCTCCTCCCACAAGGTAGAGCTAGAGGTCACAACCAGATGCCAAAGCTTCAGCCCGATCCGATAACTTAATCAAAAGTTATAAGTGATTTTCTGAAAATTTCAATGGGAAAACGGAGCCCATTTTCCCGTTTTCGGTTACTGGTGCCATAGAGTCCCATGTGTTTGAAAACTCCGTCGGCCGCCATTTTCCCAATGAAATTTTCAGAAAATCACTTATAACTTTTGATTAAGTTCTCTGATCGGGCTGAAACTTTGGCATATGGTTGTGACCTCTAGCGCTACCTTTGGTCGGAGAATGAGCGTCCGGCGATGCCTTTTTTAAATATATTTACATAGAGACCTGCATCGCCTTTCGGCATTATAGCAGGGGTGAGTACATGAAATACATTAAATTCTAACAAAAACATCGAAACACAAACTAACTTGTATATATGTTAAACACATCCTTCAATAGCCAACCTATTCCATTCTTCTATAGTTTTTGGAAAAAAAGAAAACGCAAAAGCATCAGTACGGCAAAAGTAGGGTCGGATTTTGTTTTGGTGGTCCGCCTTTCCCGATATATAAAAAGGTTCGTGTAAAAACATTACTCGACTGATTAGAAGGTGACTGGTATGTATATCATGTAAAAATTTCAACCTAAGCGTTTTTCTGCGTTCAACTAGTGATTCCCGCTTTAAATTATTTTTCATGGTGGTGACACTTGCCCCGCGTTGGTAATCATTTAGAACAAATCTAGCACACTGATTTTTAATTGTTTCCAGTTTTTCTTTTAGGTTATTGTGGTGGGGATCCCACACAAGTGCTGCATATTCAATACAGGGGCGAATAAACGTAGAGTACAAAGTTTCTTTAATTTTTCATGAACCCTGTCGAAAATTTCGTCGTATTAAATTACGCATCCGTACAGCCTTCAGAGTTATCATTTCCACATGAGCTTTCCAGGTTAAATCGCTGGACAGAATTACACCCAAGTATTTTACGCTTGAGTTAGCCTGAATTATTTCATTATTTATTATGTAGGTTGTGCGTAAATATTGCTTTATTATAAATTAAAATAAATAAATAAATAGAAAGAGGGATGCAAGACGCATTGGTAGTCACCCATGGAGGGGTCTGGTTCGTCGTCTTGCGGGGATCGGGAGAAAAAGAGGATAGGAGGTAGGAAGTGATAATGGGGATGGGCGTATTTACAGAAATGAAGGGTATAACCGCTGATATAATGGAAGGACAGGTCGCTTCCCCCGCCGCCCCAACCGCAGCCGGAGCGCGCGCTCCCCGGCTGGGCGCCGACTTCCAGAAGCCGAAGCGCCACAGGGGCACGAGCGCCTCCGCCACGATCAGGGCGACGGAACGAGGCACCCGCCGCTTTGGCCGATCAGAGACCATGGCATGAAAGCATGTCGTGTGCTATTTCAAAGTCTGGATGACAGGTTGGTCGCTTCTAAAAAGTCCATGAGGGCTTTCAGTTTATTTGTTCTTCTCGTCCGGGATCCTGATGGGAAGAGCAGAGCGTTGGAATCCCCCGGCGAAACATGGAGAGTCTTCAGTGTTTTGGTTAATCTGGTTCGCTCTGACTCTAGCGACTGACACTCCCAAATGATGTGTTTCCTGTCTTCGATGATGTCGCATGTGGTGCAGTTGGGAGACTTCATGCGCCTGATGAAATGAAGTCTCTTGTTGGTTGAAGCGCAGTCGGCTCGCAACCTGTGTAGGAGTGATTGTTGCGACCTGGAGAACTTTTTCCGCGGAATCAAAAGCGGTGTGCTGTGTCTTGGTTAAGTAAGCGGAACTCGAAGACATACGCTACAGTGCGAGTCAATGGAGCGAGCGCGGGCAGCCAAATCACAGCGCACTCGGCTCTTGCGTCGCGATTTTTGATTCAGAGCTCTGCACACGGGTCAAATGAACAAAATGAACAGCTAACAGCGCGATAGGTATTGGCAGCAACGGTAGTACTCACCCGGGGAACGACGCGCGAAGAGGCGTGTTGTCCGTCAGCACTCCCGTCGAAAAAGGCAAAATAAAGACACAAATACTATATATATACAAGAAATATCGCGCGCAGAAGAGAATAGAAACACTTAGAAGCAATAAAAAATACACTGGAATAGATAAAAATAGGAATTGGAATCGAAAAACAGGATTAAGAGGAGACAAGCGACAAGGCAATGCGATCTCATGGCGGAGCGGCCAGGCGAGGGACAGTCTCTCCCACAATTCCTCGCGCGCGGGCCGGGGCGCTTGGGGGATTTCGCAAAAGATCTATTGTGTTTTTATAGCGCAAGCAATATCTTAAGCCTGGCGGCAGGAAGTTTCGGCTAGCAGTTGACATGGTTGGAAAACGGTGTGCATGCTTGCTTTCTCTGAAGCGGCCAGTGAAGCGAAATAACAGCATGTGCGGATTGTCCATGCATTTAATTTTTTGTTTTTTGTTTGTTTCAGACTGCATGTTCTCCCAGTACAAGGGGGTGGCCCTCCAGGCGCTGACGACCAGCATGTCGTCTCTGCTGTGCTGTCGAGGTAAATTTAAAGGGTAAATAATGCAGCTGCAGTTTTTTCTATTCTGTCCCTGCTACACTTGGTCCTGCGAATTTCTCTGCATGCTTGGTCTTTTTGTTTTCATGGTAGTGTAAACTTTTGTTATAGTCCGTTGCAACTATAGAGTAGCAGAAGCCCCTCCCACAATTGCCTTTGCTCGCCATGATCGGCGGTGTCCTCTCGGCTCTCCTCCTCTCAAGTGTTTGCTTATTAAAAATAGTGAAGGTCTTTGTGGCAGGGGCTTCTGCAATTCTAGAGTTGCAACAGAGTATAGCGCGACCTCGGTTAATTTAATTATTTCGAAGAGCCCTAACGGACACCCATGCATTTTTATGGGAAGTACTCTGCATCATATTTTGAACCGCGAAAATGACCCCACGAACGGGAAAGCACGGGCCTTCTGCTACAAAATTATCCGGACCAATCTTTGTTTTCAGGATCAGATAGGAAAAAATCGACTCCTCTCTTATAGACGGCGAGTCGACTCCTCTCTCATAGACGGTGTGCTAGTCTCGCCATGTTGGAAAGCTAATGCTATGACCCCCATCTTGATTTATTTAATGCTTGTTATGGCTATTTTCACATCTGGTATTTTCACTGTTCTTTGGCCAAAAGTGAGTGGCAGGTCGCCATAGGTTTCCAGAAGAAAGCGGTTGCATATGCAGAAATTCCTAGCAAGTTTGTAGTGCAGTGACGCTTCGTCGCAACCGAGGAAAGACTCTACGGAATTGTTGGGGCAAAACATTAAGCCTCACGACTAGCAGCAATGTAATCGTGGATATACTGCACCGTACGGCGTTTATTTGAGCTCTACTCCACACAAAAAATTACAGGGGCACTTAGGTATTCCTTTGTGGATTGAATGCGAAAGCATTAGCTATTCCTAAGGACACTTCTTTTTTCCCTCTACTGTTAGGAATTCCAATGCTTTCGCATTCAATCCACGTAGGGATACCTCAGTGCCCCTGTAATATTTTTTTTAAAGTTACATCATATGACGTTTCACATCATGGTACGTCATGTCGTCACGTGAAGTGTGATGTCATCGAACCGAAAACATTTTTATGACCATCTTTCGGGCACATCAATGCCGACGTCGTCTGTTGCCGTAATGGGACAAGATTCTTTTTGAGGAGAGAGTAATGCCGCATTCTGAAGCGGCTGGGATAGCAAAGCAGCTAGCATGCCTGGCTCTCACACAGCAGCACCGGGTTCGAATCTCAGTCGTGGAAGCACATTTTATTCTTTTTATTCCTCTGTTGACATTTGGTACCACTCGGTTAACGCCGCCGGACGCCGGATTTTCCGCTCCATGGACATATAATGCTTTCGCATTAAAAAGGCACATTTAGTCAGGAATGTGCCTTTTCGTGTGGTGGAGTCGCACTGCTGCCCACCACTTCGAAAATCACAACTGAAGTACGAGGGGGCACTAGTGATCACCAAATCAGGTTCACACCATTCATAGGTGAAGGATCCTTTTGGGTGCACTGAAGATTTGTGTGGCATTTTCTTTCGTTGATTCATTGGCGCGTCTCGCCTTTGATCGCAGTCCTGCACCTCGTTAGCTCTAACCGGCAGGATGGACAGCTTGGCAGACTCGTCGGCTGAATCCTCCGTGTGTTGTTTAGCATTGTCCTTATGCTGCTTCAAGTAAGGATGCATGCGAACAGTGCGCAAAACACATGCCTCTTGCCCACGCTTCTAACTTCATTGCTGGTCGCGGCGAAATAGCCAAGTGACGTGCAGCCATGTTTGCCCTGAGGAGTTTGTAAGACACTTTGGATGATGTCGTAATATTCCGTTGTAAGTCACACAAAAGTTGCGACAATTATGTTTCATTAATACGGATTTCTTCTCGGGTTTTGTCATACGAAATTTTTATCGTAAGTATTCTTTTTGAATTCGGCCTCTGATGTCTCGATCCTCCCAATAATTCAAACTTTGTGGATTGCATCGATTCTGAAAGCTGCAGTTGACGCACCCATTCGGAGCATGGCTTGATGATCCGCATAGAACACTATTCCGATTTCCTTCCTGTCCGCTGTGATTAAAATACTTCTTCAAGATAGTAAACAAAATAAAAATACACAGGTACAAGAGGTGGACATAAAACACTGGCCCCAATGTTTACCACCACTTATTGTCCATGTGTTTTTTGCGGCGCTTGTCTACGGTCATGAACCAATTGGCCCGAATTGCCATATTAATTGTTCGAGATGCTTATAAGTTATAGCTTCTCTATGTTCAAATTTGGTAAACTTCATAAGCGACACCATCTGCTTGCTTATCTTTGGTGGACCTTGTCAAAAGCCAAAATAAAAGACTGCAATGCGGCGGCAAAAACAGTGAGATATTGATTCTCGCAGACTCACGGGCAAAGTATACTGCTGCACCATGGTGCCCCTGATAATGTTGTTAGTGCCCCTCATTAAACTATGAAGGTAGTGTGTAAATTAGGTGCCTGGGCGAGCAAAAATGTAGGAATTTTAAATGTGACTTTTTGCATTTAAGGCTGGTTCCCACATACAGTGCAGTGCTAACTCAGCCCTGTTAAGGCAACGAGTCACTGTTACTTCCATGGCTTGCATCGTGTGTTCTGAGTTGCCTCCTTTCATGCAAAGGACTGATGTCCCGGTTTGTAATACTGATCCAGTCCTGAGGTAGTGCTGCACTGTGAACAGGATACCTTGCTCGGACATTGAAGTTTAGATAAGCAAATCAATGTGTAACTGTGCATCTTTTTTATAGGTTACCTGTATTCCCGTGGACGCGAAGGCAGTACAAGGTCCCCATGGACACTAAGGCAATGTACCATATACTCGAATTTCGCATTTTTAATAAACCAGTCATTACTCCTTCCCACGGTTTTATGCAGGCATTTTCTGAACCCTGCATGCGTATATAGGCAAACATATAAGTGACACGTTCACTCACTTTCCTTTTCCCTCAAAACAGCGGTTACGTCCGGACCAGATGTCATGCAACCTATTGCCGTCTTCCCTCTTAGAGCTCTCTATCTAGAAACCCATGCTAGGAGTATAATTTCTAATACATTCCATTTGAAAGTCTAGGTACACTGCTTTGAGTCTCTGTTGAAAATCAAATGTTTTTTTCTACCGCGTTGTAATTGAGGTTTTGATGGGCCATCTCGTTAGGTATATTCCGACTCGTCGGAATATACTTAATGAGATGGCACCCCAAAACCTCAATTACAACGCGGTAGAAAAAAACATTTGATTTTCCACCGAGACTCAAAGCAGTGTATCTAGACTTTCTAATGAAATGTATTAGAAATTTTTATGAGGTGGCACGGCAAAACCTTAATTCAAACGCGGTGGCCAATAGTTTTCGTAAACTCCTTAGGAATTCGTTACAAAAAATCAATTGTTTTTCAACACAGACTCGAAATGGTGTCGATAGACTTTCAAATTATATTCATATGAAATATATTAGAAACTTTATGCGGTAGCACGTCGAAACTTCAATTGGAACGCGGTGGCCAATAGTTTTCGTAAACTCCTTACGTATTCGTTACAAAACTCATTTGCATTTCTATTGAGACTCGAAAAGATACGATGAGTAGAGTCCATAAACTTACAAATGAAATTCATTAAAATGTTTTGTAAGGGATGCTTGATAATGGAGACTTTTCGGAGGATATGCACAAAGCGATGAAGCCGGCCCATTTAAAGGCTGGCCGGTTTTAAACACTACACAAAATTTAGAAACAAGATATGTTTGTGAGATTTGTAAATATGTAGAAACTACCAATCTTGTCGCTAGCGCGAACTCTGACTTTTCTTTCAAAATCAATGGAAACCGCAACTATGCTAAGCGTAACGTTATTTATCTTTTACGCTGTAAACAATGTAACATGGGAATATAAGAGGAACCAGTACTCTATTTCGGTTGTGGTTTAATAACCACAAGTCTCATGCCAAGACGGTGCCCACACACCCGTTCTCAAGACATATCAATCTTAAGGAACACAGCATTGAGAAAACATGTATCATCCTCCTTGAATCAAGGTATAGCTCCGATCACGATTGGGATTTGAAGAAGGCTTTCTTCATTCGCAAATTCGATTCGGTTTCTGGTGGTATCAATTCAAGTCCAGGTGCACTCACGTGGTTGCCATGGTCTCTGTAGGGCCGCAGCAACACAATTGTTTTGGTTTTGCAGTGACTATGGTAGGAGGGCGCGTCAATCTCATTGTCACGCCAAAGACTCTTGCCATCGTGGAACTCATTCAACGCCTCTAGTTACAATCTCCTGAGCGTGCACCCCGTGTCAATTCTTCCGCTGCGTAAAATGCCTTTTTATGGGTAAGCATAAAAAAAGGGAGAAATACTTCGTAAAAATTCACTCCAGCACTCTTACACTGTGTAGATCTCCGCTCTCGAATCGGGGTGAATCCCGAACACATCCAATTTGCTATTTACTTGTTGTGCTTAATTTAAATAGTATTGTTCATAATTATTATTTTCATTAATTTACTGATTAATTTGTTGCTCTTCTTCCGAATATTTTTAGTACTCTCTATAGCCACTCCTCTTTTTCCTCACGAACGTCAACGAGAAGACATTTTATGCACCATCCCACCCAAAAGAAAAGCGGTCCCCGCTTGAAACGTAGGTGTGTTAAAGGCCCCTCTTGAAACTTCTCAACTTACATATACTTTCAACCAGCTTGTTGAAACGTCTCCCCATTTGTTACGGAGAAGATGAAGCTGGAAAAGGAGGGCCAAGCTGAGTGCGCCTTCAGCTGGAGAATAACCATCTCGTCGCTCGAACGCCTCTAACCAGTCCTCATTAAGTCAACCTTTTTACATCCTTTTAACACTTAACCACATATATATATATATATATATATATATATATATATATATATATATGTATGTATGTATTCAACATCATTCAACACTCTCAACACCGTATTCAACACTTCTACAATACCCTCAGGGGATCAGATATTGATGTTTTTAACCCAAATTTCGTAGCTTTTAAGTCTTTTGTAACTAACCTGTGAACATTTTGTTGTGCATCATTACCAAGGCGTCAAGCTGTTCATGAGCACAGAAAATAAACAAATGAATGAATGAATGATTAATTTATATATATATATATATATAACATATATATATATATATATATATATATATATATATATATATATATATATATATATATATATATATATATATATATATATATATATATATATATATATATATACAGGGTGCTTTTTTTAACTGCACCAAATTTTTAGATAAAGGGGGAAAAGTTTTATGAATGCAGTTTTCACTGCATGTTTATATGGCTCGGCGGACATTAAATGGGAATATAACCATCACTATTACCAGACTAATTAAATAAAATCCGTTAATTAACGTTTTAATTACTGTAATTAGGATATATGTTTATATTACAAACTTTGAGGCAGTCATATGCCAAGACTGTTCCATTTTGTAGAATTCGCGTAACCAGCTAGTGTACCGCGATATTCGTCCACGAATATTGCACTTTTATCCGGCTAATGAAGCAAAGTTCTGCTATAGTGGCCACTTTCGTGGGTTTGCCGAATTGAGTGGATAAAAGTCGGATTAAGTAGAAAATTCGGGAGCAGATATCTTGGAACACAGGCACATCACGTGGATTCTACAAAATGGAACAGTCTTGGCATATGACTGCCTCAAAGTTTGTAATATAAACATATATCCTTATTGCAGTAATTAAAAAGTTAATTAACGAATTTTGGTTAATTAGTTTGATAATAGTGATGGTTATATTCCCATCTAATGTCCGCCGAGCCATATAAACACGCAGTGAAAACCGCATTCATAAAACGTCTCTCGCTTTATTTAAAAATTTGGTGCAGTCAAAAAAAAACACCCTATATATATATATATATATATATATATATATATATATATATATATATATATATATATATATATATATATATATATATATATATATATATATATATATGGCCAGTCATACTGCACTTCCAAGACCACAGTGAAAAAATGTCTGTTCTTAAAAATTGCCACTTACTAAAGGGAAGTAAGGTTTCTGTCCGGCATGATTTGTCGCAGGAAACAATTCGAACGCGAAAGTTGCTCTGGGCATCTGCGCAGCAAGATAAAGAAAACGACGCTAAAGTGTTTCTGGTTAATGATAAGCTTCATGTAAACGGTGACATTTATACGTGGGATGACAGCACACAAACACGCGTGAAACTACCCAGCAGCGGCAAGAAACGTGTTCCCACCACTCCGTGACGTCAAAAGCAAATAAACTTTCGACTTGTGTCATTTAATGCGCAAAGTGTTTTGAATAAACTTACAGATTTCGAGGCAATGCTTCTTGATTTTGACCCCCACGTCACTCTGATAACCGAGACATGGCTGCACTCAGATATACAGGACAGCGAAGTCATTCCTCCGACACACAAAATATACCGAAACGATAGACAGTCACGTGGCGGTGGCGCTGCGATTGTCCTAAAGTCCGAATTAGGCGCGTGCCTACTACCAGGGATTCCTAACCACGAAAGTTTGTGGTGTCGGGTTGACTTTTACGGGAATAGCCTTGTTTTAGGAGTAGTATACAGACCGCCTAATGCCTCACCAGTGTTCCTTGAGCAATTATACGACTTTCTTGGGTCTTTTCGTAATGATCGCGTACGACTAATTATGGCCGGTGATTTTAATTTGCCCCATATTGACTGGTTCAAAATGAGATCTGCGGGAGCACACGCACGTGATTCAGAGATGTTGCTTAACTGTGCGTTCTCGAACAATCTGACTCAGATAGTGACATCGCCGACTAGAATTGGCAACACGGCGCAATCTATTTTGGACCTGGTCTTTGTTAGTCCACTAATATCGTGCTACACTATTGACGTTTTAACAGGGTTGTCTGATCATAAATTGCTGTATTTTACATCCAACTTTTTCAAAAACGCGGAACTTGGCGGTGTAAGAAAATCGATTGTTAAAAATTACAACGATGCGAGTGGTGTTGATGTGCTTGACTACTTGGAGACACACTTTGATGATTTCTGTGAAGAACGTGATTTGGAAACCCAGTGGACTATGTTCAAAAACATCTGCAATTTTTGCATTGCACAGTATGTACCCAGCAAGGTAAAACACACACGAAGAAACAATCCTTGGATAACAAGAGAGATTATTCAACTAAAACGTAAATTGCAACGTAAAAAGCGAACTCATAAGTATGGGACATCTGAACTTTCTCAAATAAAAGAAGAATTGAAAGAAACAATTTCAACTTCCAAGGAGTTTTTCTTCTCGCAATCTCTTAGCAGTGTTCTGAAGGAAGCGCCCGCTAAATTTTGGAACTTCTTATCAGGAACAAAAAAGTGTGTTGAGTGTTTAAATGTTAATGGCATTCTTGTCACTGATAAAACCGACATGGCAAACGAATTCAATAGCTACTTTCAGTCCGTATTCAGCCCCCATTTGGCAGCACAACCAAATAGCATCTGTGATAAGTCGTCGGCAATGCGGGACCTTGTCGTAAGCCGGGAAGGAATCTTTGATCTTTTGCTTCGGCTAAATGTTAAAAAAGCGTGTGGGCCGGACAATGTACCTAACGCATTCCTTCGACGCTATGCTGAATGGCTATCGCATTATTTGTTCGTCATTTTTAATAACTCACTAAAACAAAAAGAGATTCCCTTTGACTGGCGTCGCGCTCGTGTTGTGCCGATTTTAAAAAGTGGTGATCCTCAGTGCGTTTTTAATTATCGCCCTATATCCCTTACTTCTGTTTGTTGTAAAACACTGGAACACATAGTGTGCAGGCACATTACTGATTATCTGGAAGAAAACAATCTCCTTACCGGTGCTCAGCATGGCTTTCGTCGAGGGCTATCAACAGTGACACAGCTAGTAACAACTTTACATGATTTTGCCCTCGCCCTAAATAAAAGAAAGCAAGTCGATGCCATCTTTTTAGACTTCGCGAAGGCTTTCGATAAAGTACCACATCATAAACTAGTGCAGAAGCTGTACGCAATCGGAATAAAAAACGACCTGGTTCAATTCGTTCAGTCGTACCTTTCAAACCGCTCCCAGTTTATCGAAATAGATAAGCAAATTTCAAGTCAGTTATCTGTTTCCTCGGGTGTTCCACAAGGATCGGTTCTGGGACCGATATTGTTTCTAATCTACATAAACGACATAGTTGACAGCGTAGATGACAGAGTTCGAATTAGGTTGTTTGCAGACGACTGCATATTGTACAAGAAGTAGAAACCCGTAATGATCAGCTAGCTCTCGAAAATAATCTTCAGAATGTCTCTGCATGGTGCGAACATTGGCAAATGCCATTAAACTTGGAGAAATGTACATTACTAAGGGTTACGAATAAAAAAACTGTACTGAACTTTCCCTATACAATTAATGGCACCCAAGTTAAAGAAGCTTCTGAAGTTAAGTACCTTGGGGTAACAATTACGAGCAGTCTGAACTGGAATACGCATGTTGCCAATGTGTGTGCTGCTGCGAGACGTGCGTTGTGGTCCCTAAGGCGCAAGCTGCCACTGGCACCCTCCAGTGTCAAGCTCTGTGCCTATAAGACTTTAGTTAGGCCAGTTTTAGAATACGCGTGCGTAGTCTGGGATCCGTGTACACAAAAAGCCATAGACGAATTAGAGAAAGTTCAAAGGCTAGCTGCTCGATTCATATGCAATAGGTACCGTCGCTTAGACAGCCCATCAGAAATGCTGAAATCACTTGAATTGGAGTCTTTGAGTTCGCGCCGTAAAAATTTCAGATTGAAGTTTTTGTACCTAATAAAGAATAATTACTTTAATTTAGATTCATCCCTTTACGTAAAGCACGTCACACGCCGAAATACACGGTTTAATCATGGAAGTCTTTTAGAGCCATACCAAAGTGCAAACAATATTTTTAAAAACTCGTTTTTTCCTAGGACCATAATAGAATGGAACTGCTTAGAAAAAGACACTGTTGATAGCCCTACCCCTGATGTATTTTTTTCGAGATTGCAATGATATATGCTATTTAGTATCAGTGTTGTGTTGAAGAACGTGTGTGTTTGTGTCTTTGCCATCCCTTCCCTTTTCTTTTCCCCTCCACTCCTGCTTGGGCCCTAACGGGGCCTGCAGTATTGTCAAATGAATAAAAAATATATATATATATATATATATATATATGGGCGGTGCAGTATGGGACATCTCCCATAATGCACCGCGCGGTTACGCCGACGCCGCTCAAGCCGGAAATGGGCGCCTAAGAGCTGCGCTCTAAAATAAAAAAAATAGAAGGTGTTTTTTTTTTTTTGGAAAATCGACTCCAAACTTGCTAGTTTTTCGAAATATCTGTTCTTCAGGCACATGTAACGCATTACATATTTATTGCACAATATTGAAATTATACTCAAAAGAAAATGCTTTAGTTGAGCTTTATGGTGATGTAAAAATCATAAAAATATGTTGATTAGGTCAGACAGCACAGCTTGCTGAACTTCGTCGGATATCGTCGCTGAGAGGCGGTTTGATAAATAAAACAAAATATATTAAAAATGATATGACATAGAGTCCTAGACGCTTAATTAGCACAAAAGAAGCATATGTGGAGAGTGTTCCAAAAACATTATATTGATGTAGCGTAAAAAGTAAGGAAAATGGGTGGAGTGAAATATGGCACCCCCAATAAGCTGGAAAAACGACAATTTCCACCTTGGCCGCTTTAACGGTCCATAACTTGAGAACAAACAATCTGACAAAATTGCCATTTGCGTCTTCTTTTATTATAGAAATTGCACGATAACATGCATTTATAAAAAAAATTAAAAATTCGACACAAAAATTTGCGCCTGAGTTGAGATGAAATCACCCATATATATGTAACGGGCACGGTGGCGTAGGGACGAAGGCGTGGCTAAAATGCGAGACAGAACCTCCGGTGAATCAACAATGAAGTGGTTTGTTTCGACGTTCCGGACTAAGTCCGGCCTACGTTAGGAATAGAGTTGCAATTGAAATCGGCGACGGGGCATTTTCAGGAAACAACAGGGAGGGGTCATATTTTACAGGGCAAATAGTCACGGTATGAGGTTTGTAGACACGGATCCGGATGGACACGCGAGACGGGAGGAATCTATTGTTCAAACAGGAGGGGGTGACGGTAGGAGGTTGTAGAAACAGTTCGAACGGTGCACGAGGGAATAAAACACGACGCATGGCAAATAAGATGTCCGGTCTAAAAACATCAAGGTTGTTGTAAAAAAAAAGTATTGAAAATAGGACACATGATTTCAAAAGCACAATATAGGTGTGGAGGACACCGGAGAGGGAGGGCTGCACGCAGAAGAAATATGCAAGCACTCAAAATACAAGAGAGGCGTTTGGGGCATAAGGAAAAGGACACCACTTACCGCCAAATTTACACGATTTAGAGCAAACTGTACACTTGGGAAGATACGTGCAAAAGGGGCTAAATACGGAAGAAATAAGCAAGCATTTTTAATTCTTAAGGGAAAAAAATAGATAGATATTATCTGGAAACAAAGACAAATATTACATATAAAAATTAAAGAAAAATCTCCATGGCCCAATTCTCGCTCCAAACACAGTACCACTGTAAATAATTTGTAATTTGAGTGCATAAAAGGTTATTTCAAGTTCATTCGTTTACCGATGCATTAATCGGAAAACGAGTGGGCCTGGCAGCAGCTGCTCCATCAAGATGCCTAAGTTCTTCGTCGTCTCGTTTTAAGTTGGTAAATTTGAATATATTGAATTCAAAGGCAATGACTAGTGTCGTCTTGTGCAACTGGGCCGCGAGGCATGCTTTGAGCTGTATCTATTTTGTACAGACCTGTACAAGGATTACCCGTGCATCTATTTCTACATTTGTCGACAGTGTTAGATTCAGGGTGCTCTTACTCCTCGGTGGGGATATTGAGCGTGACCCTGGCCCAATGACCAAAGAGAAAGGAGCTCTACTAAATAAAATTCTTGATATTGTAACGACACTTCAGGCAGGCCAAAATAACATCCTTCAGGAAGTTAGAGACTTACAAATAAAACAAAGCGGCACCGAAGAATCACTTAATGCGCTCATAATACGGGTCAACCAGTTAGAAAATAACCTTCCCGCTTCAAAATCAAACGGCGTAAAAAACAGCGTTAGTTCTGCTTCCATGATGGAGTCTGCCGCCGCCGAGATATCTTAGCTCAGAACACGCTGTGATGAAGCTGAGAGCCGTGCGCACCGGGCTAAACTTCTTTTGTTTGACTTCCACGATGCTGAGAGGGAGACTTGGGTACAATCCGAAAAGACTGTCCTTGATGTATACTTTTGAAAGATTAAGATTACAACTTCCCGCGTCATGTATCGAAAGAGCTCGTCGCCTTGGCCAGTTCAATCAGCAACGGTGTCGCCCACTTATTGTTAAAATGGCTCCTTAGAAAAATAGAGAGGCGGTGCTTTTAAATGCTTATACATTCCCCCAACTTCTCAGTAAGTGAAGATTTTATCCCCTCGGTGAGTCTCCCTCGGCGTAAACTGCTTTTGTTTGCGAGGACAGGGGGACAGCCTTTTAAACAGCGGTTCGACAAGTTACTCACTGGGAACAAATGGTGTGTCTATGTACCTGCCTCTGACTCTGTTATTGAATTAACTCCCGGGAGCCAGAGCACACATCATTTGAACATAATACCCGAGCTTCCAACTCTCGTTCAACTTCTCTACCACACTTCAATTTGCCTCAACGGAATGCCTCTAATCCCAATCAAACTCCGCAGTAGCATGCAGTGAGGGGTGGAAGCTGTCGTCTTGTCACGTCTCCCAATAATATTCCTGTTATTTTTACTAACATTAGAAGCGTCATGATCAAGAACGATGACTGATTTTCTATTATTGATTCTTCTAATGCTGGCGTTGTTGTTCTTACTCAGACCTGGTTATCCGGCAAGATACGTAACAGCGATATTTTAAATTGTCCGAAATATTTCATATATGCGTCGTGACAGGGTTGAAAGAAGCGGTGGCGGCGTATTGATTGCGGTATCGGATAATATACCGTCATTTCATATCAACGTCATATCTGATTAGGAGCTAGTGTAGGTTGGTCTCGACGTAAAAAACAAGAAATACATTTTAGGCGTGTGTTATCGCCCTCCCCTAGAAGTGACACTTCTGTATCTAAACTTCACGATGCAGTCAACACAGTCATTGTTTGCTTTCCAAATGCTCCAGTCATTCTTTGGGCGATTTTAAACATCCTTCCATACTTTGGTCAGATGTTTCTACTCACCTTAGTTCCTCTTCGTCTGAGTGCAGGAAATTCGTGAACTTGTGTATTGATTTTATTTTTTTACAAATGGGTGCCCAACCAACGCGTAGTGCTGCTTCGACCTGTTTTGTTTTAGATATCATCTTAAAAACATCGCCTGAGCTCATCTCTTCGTTAACTAAATTGCCAGGTCTTAGTGATCATTCCTTATTGCATTTTTCCCTATATATACCTATATGCTTTAGGTCAACAAAAATTAAGCAAATTTCTTATTATGCACGAGCTGATTTAGATTTCATTAAAACGAACTTTTGCCTTTTTCTTTATCCTTACTTGGATTGATTTGATGAGCGTCCAGTTGAGAGTAACTGGTGTTTATTTAAAGAACAAGTTGCGTGCCTCATGAAAGCGCGCGTGCCACTTCGCACTATTTCGTTCTCTCCTGAATCGTTTTGGTATAACGTGTTTCTAAAAAGGCTGGAAACCAAAAAAAATTAATATTTCGTGCTGCAAAGCTATTGGACAACGAACAGTGATGGTCAGCGTACAGTACTGCAGCTGGTGTGTATAAAAAGCAATTTTAGGTACAAAATCCCTTTAGTTTAAGAATACGATACCCTCAATGTTGTTAAATGACACGCGTCAATTTTGGAAGGCTATTCATCCCTCTTCCTGTTCCAATATAACGCTTAGGGATGCTGACGGAGATGAATTATCCAATGATCAGTGTTCTTTCGTTTAAAATGAAGTGTTTACTATATCTTTCTCTATTCCAGTTAGTTCTTGTTGCCCTGTATTTACAGCCTGGGATTTTTTTGCCTATGTATCCTGTTGTTGTAGATAGTGAAGGAATTGCAAAAATTATTGATAAACTAAAAATGTCTTCTGCGGTAGGTACTGATCACATCAAGACAACATTTTTGAAAAACACAAATGTATTTCAGCATTATCCCGTCCAAGCTTTTTTCTCAGTCACTTCAACATGGCGTCTTGCCATTGGATTGGAAGATGGGGAAGGTGGTTCCTGTACACATTGGTGGCGATTAACAAAATTCATTTAACTGCCGTCCCAGCACCATAACGAGCATACCATGCAAAATCCTTGAACACGTAATTTGCTCTCAACTTGATAACTTTCTTGATTCTAACTCTCTCCTTATCACATCACGACATGTTTTTTGGAAATTTTACTTATACGAAACCCGACCTCTTACCTTTACTCATAATTTCCATGTCACACTTGACCAGGATTCCAGAAGTGACTGCATATTCATTGATTTTTCCAAAGCTTTTGACAAAGTTCCTCACACCCTTCTTCTCGGTAAACTTTGTAGCATTAACATATGCCCATACGTTGTCGCTAACTGTCTAAAGTTTGTCTAAGTGTCTACAGTTTGTCCACGCCAACGGAACTAATCCTTCATACTCGCCTGTAAACTCCGGCGTCCTGCAAGGTTTTGTACTCGGTCCACTACTATTTCTTATTTATATTGTTAAGAAGAAAAATAAAACAATTTTTGTGCAGAGAAAACCGACGAAGAGCCAGAGGCACCGAGCTTTGGATGACTGTAACCGCCATTTTCAGTCTTCACCTAATGTAAATTAAATCATTGTATATATTCATCGTAACATCTTGGTGGAGGTGCGATCCTTTCTTCCTACCTCTCCGTCCACACCAACCTGGAACTCCGGAGCCGACAGCTTTCCGTCTTATCTATCATAATGGCCTCCGGCAGCACGGCGTCCGGCAGCACCCCACCGGAGGGCCCACCTTCGCAACCAACCTCCCTCTTGACATCGCCCACCCTCGTGACCCTGGACACTTTACCGTAACCGGAAATCAATATGTAAAATAATAGATACACCTCTACGAGAGGATCAGCGTCCATAACAGACCTGTGGGACCCAACTATCATGCTTGCGAACGTAATTTTTTATCTACAAGACACAGCCCGAACCTGGTTTCTCACCCACGAGGAAACTATAACGTCTTGGAATGTGTGTAAGGAACAGCTGCAACATCTGTTTGGCGATCCTACTGGTCAAAGGCTCTCCGCGAAGCGCAAGCTTGCTTCACGTGTCCAAACGCCCAGAGAATTTCACATTACTTACATTCAGGATGTCTTTTCATTTTGTCAGAAGGCTAATCCTGTCAAGACTAACGCTGACCAAGTAACTCACATTTTTAAGGGTATCGCCGACGATGCGTTCCAGTTGATTGTCTTTAAAGATTGTGCCACAGTGGATGCTGTTATACAAGAATGCAGGCGTTTTGAAGAGGCTATAAAACGCCGAATCACAGCCAACTTCACACGCTTGCCCAACACGACACCAACGTCCACCAGTGAGGATGCGCCTATATCTAAGAGTCAAATCATCCGGATAGTACGCCGTGAATTGGAAGCGATACTGCCAACAGAGACCTCTGCGCTCCCTGCTGATTCAGGTAGTGCAGCAGTTCCAGTATCTGCTGTTCAAGCGTTGGTTCAACGAGAAATCAACAGGCTCGTTCCTCTGGAACGGCCAGACAGCCGACGTTTGCCTCCTCGTCCTGTCCACCACTTGCCATTTACCAGTCCATTAAGTCCACTACGAGATCCTGATGCATGGAGGACGTCAGATGGGACCGACCTGTTTCTTTTCACTGCCATGGAATCGGGCACATTGCTCGGTATTGTCGCCGCCAATTCAACGATGAGCCACGCATTTTCTCGTCGGCGTCACAAGTCACTCCAGCCCATCAGCCAATCTCTATCGTCATGAAGATGAAGATCCCAGATTGCTCAAACGATACAGCCTTCTCCCTCCCCTATCCCCGCCGCTCACCCTCGCCCATGCCCCGTCGCTCAACATCCCCCACCACAACCACCGCATTTCGGAAAACTAAACTGTGCAGCCTCGCGAGTTGGGGCTGCATAAATGTTCGAGCCAATTAATCCTCTTCAGGATGCTATAGGATCACGCAAAATGAACTTTTAATTTTAATCGACCACGTTCCTATACTGACGCTTGTAGACACCGGTGCCGCCAACTCCATTAGAAGAGAAGATCTTAGACGCCAGCTTCGCAAGATTTTGCCGTCCCGGGATTCTAAGCGTCTCCGGGGTGCAGACGGCCGCGCTGTCTGACCTCTTGGAATATGCAGCACTCGAATTACCATAAACAATGAAACCATGCACGCGCGTTCTCTTCACCGTGATCTCCAATTGCCCCCAAGCTTTGATTCTAGGATGGGATTTTTTGTCAACGCACGCCGCCCTCATTGATTGCGCCAAAGGAACCATTGTCCTTGGCATTCCTACCTCAACCCAGAGGTTTGAATCAATCGTTTTAAGATTATGCACCACTGCAAGCCATCGGATTCCGCCGCTTGCCGCCAGCAGCATCAATGTTCACTCAACGTACCTTGTTGCCAATGGAGACTACGTTCTAGCGCCTAATATCTACATATTTCTCGCGAAACAACTGTCCCTCCCGCACTGTATTGTTCCCATTTCCAATGGCCGCACCTGCGTATGTGTAGCTAATTTTAGTTCCAGCACACAAGTATTGCCAAAAGGGCTTTCTTAGCAACTAGCTCATCGTTAGACACGGCCACTGTCTCCACTATTGGAGCAGACCACCCACCTGCATCTAACAAATACCCTCCCGTTTTTCGGTAAAGCCCACTCTTCTGAACATCAACAAAGATTCAGCAGTTTTGTTAATTCACCAAAATATTAAAGTCTCACCCAAGGCAGTGTGCCAAAGAAGCGTTTGATATGGCATACGCTTGGTACTCCTGGGGTCTAGCTTGGGCCTATAACGCTTTTACTCCAAGGCGATTGTTAGTGCCAGAGTACATTTCTTTTGTGCTTCGTTGACCTTTTTCTGGCTCGCCAGATAATTGCCGCAATGCCACACTTGATCCGAAGATGCCAGAAGACAGCCAAACTACCTGCAGGAAAGCCTAAATTAGGTACTTGCTTGGCCGAATTAGGGTCAAGATACCCAGAATCTGGACGATGAACGTCATGTTTGGCTCTAACGTGGCGTCTTTGGACATGTTAGGGATCTAAATTCTGAGACAAACAAGGCATTTCTGCCCATATAATTGTGTTTTCGGAGAACCATAACCCACTTGATGTAAAGATAATATTTTAAAATACGATTCTACTATCGTTTGACTACTGCACTATAATTTTTTCTCTAAAAAGTCAACTTAGACTTTTACCCCTTTAAACCTGGACGAAGCTATCTCGCCTTTTCATTTTTTTTGTAAAATTTACTACCATTACCCTGAACTAAAAGAGCGACTTCTCTCACCCCCGGCAGAATATCCTCCCTTTTAAATAGCGCTTGACCCATCGAATGAATATCCGGGAAAACGAATTTATTTAACGAATCATTATCATTCCTTTCTCGTGCCATCGCTAAATGGAAGCACCTGCCATTATTCATCGTTTGCTTCACTGATACAAAGAAGTTTTATGTTATTCTACTGTGCATTTAAATTAAATACAAGTTTCACTTGTGCCAATTTTAGGTTTTTTTATTTTGTTTCTGTAGTGTCTTTGTTGCAACGGTCAATAAATTGCCCCCCTTTACGAAATGCCCTAACCGAAAATTTAAGGGTAAAATGAATAAATGAACATGAAAGATCTATATTTTAATATGTATTGTCTCACATCTTGATAAAACCATATCTGAACGTGTGTTACTCATAAGCGTATTGTGTGCCACTCTGACAATGTCGTAATTTGTTTTCGCATGACAGAAACAACATCCCCTCAAGGCTTAAATATGCACTCATAAAGAAGTGAAAAACAAACCCATTACGCATACTTATTTCTCTAATTTGCGTGTTGTTCGGCTAGAAAGCATTTGCAACGCTCGCAACAGTATTTAACTGAGAACACTTCTTCTTATTTAAAATTTTTTTATCTCTCTCTCGCGTGCTAACACTAAAAGAGGAGCATTTGCTGCAGTGTTTGCGGTGTGTTTGTAAAACAAATTACATTAATTATAGCCGTTTCTTCAGTGCAATCACCCAGATAGCACCCACGAGGAACGCTTAAGTGGGCACAATCTTGGCAGTCCTAGGGCCTTAAATTGGGCCTCATACTATTATGGTCCAAGGCATTAGTTAGTGCCACAGTACTTTTTTGGCGTTTTTATGACTTTTATTTGGCTTGCCTCATCATAGTCAAAGTGCCAGACTTGAGCCAAATATGCCATGCATAAACTGAAGAACCAGCAGTGAAGCATAAATGTAGTACTTGCTTGGCTATATAGGCCAAAAGTTGCACATGACAACCGAACAATCAAAAGCAAAGCATAATTCTTGCACTTGTTTCTCGATTTAGGCCCAAATGTGCCAGATGACAGCCAAACTACAAGGTAGTGAAGCCTAACTTTGGCATTTGTTTGTTAAATTAGGCCTACGTAGCGAAACCCTTGCCAAGGAAGGTCAAGCTAGGCTCTATCTTGGCTACTTTGAGTTTTTTAAGGCCCTAAATGTCCAGATAAACATATTTTGAATAAAATAACCGTGACACCTCGACGGTTACTGTAATTGTGTCAATAAATAAAGATGGGTGATAACTTTGAATGAAACGATTCATCGTTGACATTATTAACATGTGGATTAAGGTCAATGGGTTCTATAAAGGTATCGGATGATTATAGTTCTATATACATTCCTTGCTTAAGGCATGTTTTCTTCAGTGCCTTGTACATTAAATAAAATAACAAAAGTCATAGCCGAAACACAGATCATTACGCGCATTATTCAGCAAACATGCATACTAATGGCGACCGGAAGTGCACCCCATAATATATTTTGACTTTATAATCATGTGGCCAGCGAATTTTATCTTGACTCAAAACGCGATGTACACGTGTCCTTCAAAATGATCGACCTCCCTGCCGCTCTTTTTTTTACACCAAAAGCAGCACGTAAATAATTTTTTTTCATAATTTTTGTCATGTTTTCATGACTCAGTAAAAACTATGCCTTTGATGATGTAAAAAGAGCGTGAAACCGAATATTGAAAAAGTAGAAGAAATGGATTGCTGCCACCGTGTTTCTAAATTTCTAATTGTTACAGCTAATCATGCATAAAGATATAGAAAAAGTTTTTATTTTCACATATACAAAATATAAATACTTAGTTATGCTCCCTTCTTCCGTGTGGCGTTCGTCAGAGACGAGAGATGAGGAAGTCAAAATTATTTTATTTTTACAGCTTGACTCCTGGCACTGTAAGCCTCATTCCCATACCTAAGGAGATAAAATATTGTTTTACTTGAACTCATTAGTTCACTTCTTGCTTTCAACCCCAGTATTTTTCGGTATTACTTTCTCGGTACCCACATTGTAGGAAAATTCGCAAGGTGCCTGTAGTTTGGACACAAGTGGCTATACAGGTGAGTTGATTTAATATTATCAATTATAAACACTGGGCGGAAAAGACGTAGACTGATAAAGCTTTGAAATAGGACGAGCCTCACTGAACGCTAAGAAAAAACAGAGCGTGGCGGACTAGGTTCCTGTAGTCAATGCAACCTAAAAAAAGGCAGGGCGTTGCGAATCATATTCAGGCTTCTTGCTTCGTACTTGGTTCTTTGGCTTTCTTATCGGATAACGGAGCAATCTCATTGGCTATGGCGCAATTTCCAGCTGATCGTTACTTGCCACATCCTGCGTGTCTTAAGTTATCAGTGACTATAGTAAATCTTATTAAGAACTACTACAACTTAGTCGTAAGTCCCTGCTTAGAAGGAGCACTTTGCGCAAACTTACTCCCGTACCAGGTCGGAATAATATTTCAAAAAGAAGTACATGCTCCTTTTCGCAGACTTTCGACTCCATCCTTATAACAAGCTCAACATTCTTTAACTTACTTTAAGTTAACTGCTCAGCGCCGTGAATATGATAATATATTTAAACATGCAAGGTGTTTTTTGTGTTGACAGCGAACTCGTTATAACTCACCTCATCCACATATTTTTTTTCAACTAGGTATGACTCACACACATGTTACCTCAGTTCGAGGTCCTAACTGTGGTATGCACTACTTAAGTTCGCAGTACCCACCGTATAACGCTTAAAGTTTACTGGTTGGTGAAGATGTCAACACTTGAAAAGAAACAGCCATTCATATTTTTTTTAAAAGCACAAATACCCTTATTTATAAAAAAGATGTAATTGGTAGGTAAGCAATAATGAGTTCACCAAGCACAATATTTCTTGCAGAAACATTTCGACCCAGCGAATTGATCCGTGCCTAAAAAATGCATGATATTATCAGATACATTCATGCGATTTTTACTTATGTATTCAGCGCAATACATGGCTCTCGGTGCTTGTCTGCAACATGTGCTCCGATTTTTTTATCTGAAATTTTGTATGTAACTTATGACGTATTTTTAAGGTTTAATACATTTTATTTATGTTTATATTATTTTCATTTATAAGGAAGAGATAGTACAGCAACGTGCAAAAAAACACCAGTAATATATTTATAAAATATTACTTAGCGTTTATTAGTGCAAGTCTGTAGAAGGTTGTTTGCACCAACAGTGCTAACTAAAAGCAGTGTTATATTTAACATAATATTTAAATATATGTACTATCGGTTTCGAATAAAAGCGAACAGTGACGGAACTTCATCGCACCACCATCACAGCGTCGAGGCTTGCGACTTGCTGGGCAAGGTTCGAACAGGTCCGAGTTGGACCTTCATACTCGAAGAGCCCTTCTCTCCACCCCGTAGTTTTATCAGAATCCAGGCGCCTCCAAGAGGTGGAGCATCTGTGAAGAACCACGTGTTCAAGTTTTCGCATTTCTTTGGAACACGATGACACACCAGTGTTGCTAACACAAAAATCAAACACCCTCATTAAGAATCCCCAAAAAACAGCTACAAACCGCTAAACATCAGGCGCACACAATTCAATCATTTAATTGACATAGATAAAGTATAAAATAACAAAACCCTTAGAGGAGAGTTACTTTGTTCGACACATATCGCTTGAATGAATAATCTTCCGGTCAGCAGGTGTATTGTCTTGCCGTACATGCCGACGTGCGTAGACCTCAATCGTTTGGATTTTTACTGCGCTTTATGGTGGTAGCTCAACGCTTCAGTGGGCAAATTTACGTGCCTTGGACAAAGTTCTATTTTCCAGTGTATCTGAGTCGTCTAACGTCGCTTGGAGCTTCCAGTAACCGATCCCGAAGCTTGGAATCCCACTGCCCCGATATTGATTTCTGAATTTTCGTTCGTATAATTCACTGGCTCCATTTCATATGGCAGACTATGAAAACGAATGTTTACATTCACTGATGAGTCACTTAAAACCTTGTCTAGAGTTTTGTTACTGCAATACCTCAATGGAATCCGCAAGCACTACTACCACTGTAAACCATTTTGCTGACAATAAGCAAACTAAGAACCCAATTACACTAACTTACCAAAAACTTTGGTTTCTAAGATATCATAATAGTAAATTCCAATAATTTAGGTCCGCCGCAAACAAACAACAGTAACATGACTTCAAACCGCCGCAATTTCTCGCGCCCCCAAAACAACCATTTCTTCCATAAACGACGAAAAATCCGATAATTTGGCAACAGTGTTACAGACTTGGTCAGTACTTGTAATTACTCAAATGGAACTCCTAGGAACGACGACGAAGAATGTTCTCCAGACAAAATAGAATGTGGGAACGATTCGATTGCCTGCTTCTTGATGTAGCTCTTTTGACGACTGTGAAGTAAGAACCATTATACTCCAATCCACGTGTTCGTGCTTTCGGGTGCTCCGGTAACATCTTCCATGCAAATATCATAAGGTGCAATCAAGATGGATGCCTACACCTTTGTCAGGAGTACTTTGGTGGTCTACCGTGTACCTGCAAGCAGTGAGTGTCGAAGTTGACGGAGCTCATGTGGTCGAGCAGGTGTTGCCGCAGCAAAGAACCCATAAGATAATTTTCTATTATTTTTGTATTGCCTATAGGAGCAAACGCCATCTCTGCGCATTTGCGTTGGCATTGCCTGCTCTACTCTGCGCATGCGCGTCGTCGCCATGCGTCAATCTAGGAGCGAAGTTTCGGCTACCGCGCGCGAAGGATTGTGCACTCAACGCTAACGCAAGCGCGCAGTGCTTCTGTTTGCTCGTATACTCAATATTAAAACTCACTTAGATAGGATCGCTTTTCAACTTAGAAAAGTACACTGTATGCGCAAGGGGATTTAGCACGACGCTTGAGCGTGCACAGTGGTACAGTGCAGATTTTTGTTTTGTTTTACATTTCGACGTCAATCCACTGACGTCGAAATAACGATACAAACTTTTACGAGCGGCTTGGCAGATGTGTGATATAACTTACGAAAAATCTAATGTACGTATCATGAACAACAAAAAACACTCAGGTTTTCCAGCAAGGCCAACAAAACCTTGAGTGTTTTCCTGTAGTCTTTAATGCTATATGAGTAATTTTAATAAGTTGTATCAATCGAATATCAAGCCGCTCGTGAAAGTTGGTATCGTCGGTTCGGAGGCAGTGGACTGAGTGCCAAATTGTAGCTTTGGTGTATGGAACAAGGTGTGTGAGTACACCCCCACTTTTGGATATCGTAGGGTGTGCGGATCACGAGCTGGCGGGTATGTGTCCCGGCAGGAGTACCCGAAATCTGACAGAAGCTTACTCCCGAGAATGCGCTGTGTATTCAAAATTGCTGATGTACCGCGAGAAATTCCGTATGGCGGTCTAAGTCCTCAGACCCGTCAGATACCATTTTCTTGGTTTGGCACTTAAAACCAACATATTTCACGTGCAATTTACGTGTATTGCCTCTATACAACTGAGAACATCAAACGCTTTACATGCTGCGACATTTCCCCATTGTGAAACGTTATATATTTGACAGCTTAATACTCAGGGCCATTTTTCACTGATGACATTCAGTTTCTAAATATTAATTCAGCATGCCTCCTTTCTACTTTAATTGTGTACGAGTGTCACTATTATGTTGATGGACGCCTAGGAAAACAACATTACATTTTCCGCTAAAAAATGTCCGCATTTTCAGGTTTTAATTATATTTTATGGTCTTTTATAATAACGCGTTCAGAAGGAGTTTTGACGGCACAGTTGCTCATAAATAAAAATGCAATACAGGCTTCCTGGTATACCAGCTATATAAACCAGCGCAAGGGTCGTAACATTTCGGATTTACAGTTCACAGTTTTTTATACGTTGGCCTATTACCACGTGAGCCATGTCTCTAGGCTTCTTGGCAGTCGCGACTTTTCTGAAATTTTGTTTCTGCAGCGAAGAACCGAATTACCCAGAGCTGAATCCTGAGTTCGAAAGTTTTCAGGACATGTCTAAGGTATGAGAATTTTTACTGACTTTCAAGTCGGTAAGTGGAGATCAAAAGTATAAGTATTTAGAACAATAGAATGTATAATATTTGATGCATTTATCCTCTTATTTCTTGCTGTAGATTATATAGGTTTTATATTAAAGTTTACTCATCACATGCGATATCATTTAATTGAGTAACTTCTTTTCCAATTGTTTCTAATGATTTTGGGTCTAAAGGACGGGTAAAGAGTAGGTGGTTTTTAAATTAAACTGCATACACAAAAAAATCTATATATGTGAATTTATTATTCTTAACCATAAATTAACACAATCAAAAAAAAACTAAATGCTCTGCTATACCGTCCATCACATTTTTTCAACAGCAACCAGTCGTCTGGAGGGCGCAAGTTACGCTTCATTTCAAAATGAAGAAAATGTTTTTCTTACGTATTTTTTTTCATTTTGGGTAGTTCCCATTAAATCATTGCTCAATTTATCATTCGAAATATTTCACTTATTTTTATTGTCCGGTTTATATTGAGCTCGCCTAAAGTAAATCAGAACTCTAGCGTTTCATAGATAAACCTACGCCATGTATGTTCTTTCCTAAAATAATAAATCCTGGGTTCTTTACTTTCAACGTCAACGCGCAGGGCTTCCCGCTCACTGAGACCTGGCACATCCTGTACAGGAACTACGAAGAGGACCCTGTATTTGGCACTGATAAGTGTGTAAAGTTTTATCAGGAGAATCCGGCAACCGATGGTGAATATCCGGTCACCTTCGAGTCTGGACAGGACAGCGAACCTATGTGCGTAATATTTGACAAGAACCGTCCCCTGAAAACTGAGGATAATCAGGCACATTTAATGAACGTGAACCAAATGTTTTCACAAAAAAATGTATATCACAAAGGAAAAGGGGAAGTCTTTTACTACTATAAGAAATTAAAACAAGAATTAGCCGACTTGAGTTAAGCATGACATCAGGCGTGTCCCACGAATGCTTGTTGTGTGAATAAAGTAAAATTGAGGGATATAGAAATTTTAACCAAGCATATCCTTTACTTTGCACCATGGTCCTTGAGACCTTCAAAACGCAATTCGTGGCGAGTCCCAAACCTCTTTTTATTTGTCACAAGCCGATCAGGTTGCGATATCCACCGATAACTACCTTGAAGATCGAATCACTGTGCAAAGAGCGGGCATATCAGAAGCCACGCCCTGCCTTAGTTTAGCTCTCATGACTATAATTAGGGGTGTGCAAATAATGAAAGTTTAACTGCAGTCAAATTCGAATAGGTGAGTTCCGAGTAGTGGTCTAGAAGGCGAACGACGTATCAAATATCGAATAGCAAAATATAATTTTTTTTTAAATGGACCAATATAAAACAAACACCTCTTCAGACAAAAACAAAATCCTATGTGATTATTTTTTCTCAAGCACGCAGAACGAAGAGCGCCTAGCGGGAGTAAAAACGGCGCTTGAGACGCAGCTAAAGAAAGTGTTCACCACACATATTCACACGAGGACACCTTTGATACAGAGTGTCCACAGCGGGCTGATGGACAGATTATGACTGAACCATTACAATCGAAGCCGTGCTATGTTTTTCGGACTCTGGCCGATTAATTGTAGTTGATGGCACACCTTAATTTTAACGCCGTTTTCCGATTGACGCGTGCGTGACGTGATTGTGGACGACAGAGAGCGTCGGGTTAAGTTTTCGGACAAGCTCGCGAGCTTTCTCCGCTCTGCGGTGGTCCGGAGGCTTTCGCATCGAATTAGTACACCTTTTGAGGTATGTTCAGTAACGTCGTAAAAGCACAATTAGTCGGCATTGCTGAAGAACGCCACCGGCAGCCGATCTCAGGCAATTTAGAAAACATAAGTATCAAGTTGAGTGTTTGCCTGTAATCATAGAAGCAGCGGAGACGGAATGATTTGTACACTTCGAGTAGGTGGTGCCACAAACTAATGATTTTTTTGTGAGATATAAAAGAAACAGCCCAGTTTAATTTTTCAATATGGTCAGTTATTTAAGATGTCTTAACGCTTGCTTCATTTAGATTTAGCAGAACCCTACAAGGGCATATATGTCCCCATAATCGTAGCGATATTCAATAAGCCCATCTTGATTTACAGTGGCATTCGATGTGTCATATAATTCGAAAGCTCGCATAACACAAATTTTATAACGAATTTAAATTATACGTGTAAGCGCCATTCGGTATGATGTGAAAAAGAAAATCCGAAAACCGCTAAGGTTTGTCTGCCTTTTTAATTTATTTTGAAAAGTTCTTATTATTAGACTGTAAACGTTATTAAAAAGTTAGTTAGTTATTTTTAATTTGTTTATATTTAGTCTTTTCTCTTGTGGTATCAATTGATTCTCACAACTATCTTATGTGACATTATTTGCAGTATTACGAAGATAATGCTTGAACCCTCAGAAGGATATACCACAACGAATCGGGTTATCCTTTCTCCTGAAGGCCGTGAGTATATGCGTTCAATGCCAACTAACATGCATTGGGTATAATAATAATAAACCTGCTAGTGCTCCAATGTTTGAATATGCAGTTTTTTTGTTATGTACGTGTTTCCTACTACAATCTGTACTCAAAATTTTATATAAGTTAATAAAGAAATTTTAGATAATTATTAACACCTAACATCTATCTTGGCTTCTCTCAACACCGTATTGCAGAAAGTGACACGCTGACCGTGTACACGGCTTACATGGATCCGGATGCAAAGTGCGGTGTCACAAGGAACACGTACGTTAGCGGTACGTGAAGTCTTTTATTTGTAAAAACATTTTACACTTTGAAGAAGAGCAATCTTGGTGGCAGATTTGAAGTTTATTTAAGGAGTCCGACAGAAACCGTACGTAACCCCTTACAACTAACACATTACTTGCATTTGATGACATATGGGCTAAAGCAGTAACAGCTATCCCTTCTAGAGAACAGGGACGAGTAACGTAGTCTTTTTTCCGAGTAGCGAGTTAGGATTTTTTTTAAATTTACTAAGAACACCAACTTCTCCGCCCCAACTCACGTTGTCGCCCAGGTTGAGCAAGCAACAGCCTAATCGACTGAATCTCTACATTTTTCAATGTCCATCTTCACTTGTATAACGGTGCCTCAATATTCAGATGCCGTATTACCAATAAATACAAAAACTTTTGAAGAAAGTTTTAAAAAATTGGTCATGTTCAGTATTTATTTTAAAAAGCGAATGGCACGAATGGGTGATGAATAAGTTTTGCCTTCTACGCTGTGAAATTTCTATGAATGAGCAATTCAACAATGTTAGATTCAAGTCAAAGTTTAGAATCTCCTCTTTCCTAGGGGCACATAACATTTGAATACAGTCCCCGCCGGCGGCAGTGCATTTCCGCTACCAATGCACTAGTCTCCGGATCCCGCCGTAGATGGTTAAAGGAGCTGTGGAACGATTTTCACGTTGAAATAATTGGCATATTCTACTTTTGACATTGTTCACCTTGTCACAAAAGAGAGAAACACACCTCCTTCCATCTAAATATTGCGATTCCGCCACGTAATCGCGAGGCAAAAATTAGAATATTCCCTAACCTGCAGCCGCCAGCGGCGGTCATGAGAAACACGCGGCTTGACGTCAATGAGAAAGACAGCAAGTTGTAGAAAGATAGCAAGTTGTGCGAATACCTGCTCGATAAAAGGTAACTTTTCTATAAATCTTGTCGTTCCAACATAAATATAAATGCGTCAAAAACCTGGTAACTTTTATTATACGGAGTTTTGGTGGCCTCATCTATCCAAGGTCCACAAAACCATCAGCTCTATCTGCTACCGCGAACAGCCACCAGAAGCCGAAGGGGGAGGGGGACAGAGCCGGACGGGTATGTCCGGACCCGGATGAGACTTTCCTCCTTTCACCATATTGTTCGCGCTGCGCCCGCCAGCACGTGGTCACGCGGTTGCGAGCGGATGAGATCTCGCTGCTCACTGATGGCTCTAGAGATAGAGCTTCACCGGAACCCTGCGCCAACCCCATTGACGTCACAGCGCACGTCACTCGGAAGATGGTGAAGGAGTTGAAAGGTGCCGAAAACTTCAATCGTTCTCCATTTTAAAATAAAAACTAGGACATGCAGGCAAAAGCGGCTTTCTGTTCTTTACTTCAGAAAGGTCGAGACACTAACTCCCAAATTATTTAAGCAAAACACTGAAACTGTTAAACAGCTCCTTTAAGGACGGCTGTTGGTGACACCAATGGCGCACTGCATCGGTAACCTCCTCGTCAAAGCAAAACAGTGTATTCTTCAGGCGTTTTTTTTTATATTGGAGAACAGCTGAAAGTTTGATAGCCCAAGGTCCCGGCTTTAATGTGAATTAGGCAAAACTTTTTGGAACTTTCGCTCCTCTAGCGGGACTTTGATCTTGTCACAAGCCGCCCTCAATCATTTACGACGATAAACGCAGAGTAGTGCACCGGTAGCGGAAGTGGATCGCGGCCGGTTGGAACCATATTGAAAAGTTATGTGCTCCTAGGAAAAATGAGATTCCAAACGTTCAGGCTAAATTAAGTTTATTCATTTTTATTATAAAATAAAACGTTTACAGCCTATGAATCAGAACGTATGAATCACCTGTCACAGTTTCTATTCATGCGCGAGAGAAACAAATTTGTTGTTTAGCTTAATTCCTAATCTAAAATGTAATTTAACTTCCTAAATAAATCTATGTTCAAAAAAGCACCAAAGATGTCAAGGAAGGCCCCTATATATTTTCACATTTTCCGTGAGCTCAGGCCTATCTAAAATTAAATACAAACTACAGTAAGACAACTCTATGGATATCAGTTTTCTTTTTTTTCTTTCACAAAGCGTGACCCTCGTGGCAGCCACAACTTCCCAACGTGAATAAAACAGAGCCACTCAATATTTTAGCAAAGTCAATAATCTTTCCCTCTGACGTGGTTCATTTCTTTCCACTGCTGCAACAGTGAAACATGCTAAGTTATTCGTTCAATCGATGTTGATGACATGTAAAAACAGCGTATCCAAAAACCTGTCCGAAGAAATTAAAAAATTAACAACACGATTTTTGTTGTTCATACTGCTTCCGACTGCAACAGCACTCTAGGCAAAAGCAACCAAAGTATGCCTTACTCAGATTATTTTGTTTGACATAAAATAACCCGTTAAAACTTTGTTTATTATCGAGAGACAATCAGCGGAACATATATACTTTTAGAGTGGCGTAGACATGTCTGTGTCTAACCCACATCTTTTAAACTTTCCAGACACTGCATGCTGTGTCGCCGTTCCCGAGAGCCTACTTGGAGAACAATCGACCAGTTGTGATTTTATATACTACATACTATGCGGTACCAACAAAATTCAGATTCATGACGACAGCTGTTAAGATCAAGAATAAAATACCTTGCGTATTTTTGACACTGGAAGCTTTAATACCCAACTAATCGTATTTGTTTTAATTTCTGACGCTAAGAGATCATTGGATCTGGATAGGTTCTAATAACACTATAAAAGAGGATGATTTTTTTATTACCACCAGTTCAGCGATGTTGCGCGTTAACGCTTCAAGAAATTTGAAACACGTGTGTTCGCTTATGTTGTAATGAGCACCTAAATCGACTTTCTACTCTATTAGTCCATATGAATTCACTATTACATTTTTATATACCAATGAATGTTTGAGTAATCATCCGGTAGCGGTGGTGGGAATTTATTTTTAAATAAATGGTTCTTGAGGGCTACTGAAATGTTGTATGTGTTTCTCGTATCTTAATTTGCTCATAAAGGGTTGGAGATCGTAAGCAGCCTGGCGTAGGCCACGTGACAAAAATAACATATACTGCCACTAATGTTATCTTTTTAAATGTGTGCGACATAACCAGGCGCTCCATCCACATGCCCCAAATATATCGATGCGAAGAGTTGTGCCGTCTCTTGCTTAAATTAAACTGAAAGTTGCACAAAAACAAACATCCTTTAGATGATTTGAATGTGCCACATGAAGGGCAATGGCAGAGACAGTCCGGCAATACCCAAATATAAAAGTTCTCGTTTCGTTTTTAAAGCTTTCGGTATGTTACCTCTACTGAAGAATTATTGAAATAATTAGGTTCACTATATTAGTGTAAAACAGGAAAAGTGTGATAAACACTTGAAACCAAAGTGTTTTATGATTTAGAATTATGAAACAGGGCACAGTTTTAAGAAAAATAATAAGAAGGAAGACGACAAATATAAATAAAATGATCATACAGAAAAGTGTAATAAAACTCTGTTCCTATTGTGTGAGTTATTATGAACATTTACACTTGCAGCAGCCGACAGGATCCTTTGAAAGGTATGGATATAAATGTATTTGTCTCATAGGGAATGAAAACATATTGTGGAGTTGGACACATAGAAACAAGGTGCCTAACTCCGGTGGCTGGGAGCTGGGAGGTCATCACATTCTCTCCAGTAAAACAAAAGTGTCTACAGAAGACATGAATCAAAGAAGAGCAGTGAAATTAAACATCAAGATGCTGGAGTTCCAAGAGTGGTTCCAGAAGCCGACCACCACATCGCGTCAAGTCGCTTCGGCTAGCCAGGACATGTCAGCTGTAGCAAAAACATTTTTTGGCCTAGTTGGTTAAACATTGCGAAAATAAAAAAGCGCAAAAGACAAGAACAAGAGGAAGACTACTCCGGACAAGCGCCTGTCCTGTTAAGTCTTCCTCATATCCTTGTCTCTCGCGCTTCTTGATTTTCGCATGACAGCTGTAGTTACTCATCTGCTACAAATGCAAGTACCTCAGCTAGAACAACATACACAGCTTCTGCTTCTTCAGTCTGCATTGCACTCGTGCCCCGAATAAGGAGACGGTTTTCAACGCGTCATCGCAGCCACAATACCGCTGGTATCGGCTTAAGGATTTCCTGCCCGACAAGTACTGCGGCCTTCCACGTGCCTACGTGACAGAGGGGGCGTCTACGCGCCTGCAAGCAGTGAGCGTGCAAGTTTGCTTCGGACGCTTGGTCTTCCAGACCGGAACTCAAGGGGCGTCACTTCCGCAGCAGGATCCTATATCAGCGCATCACTCTCAGTCGGCGGGTTGCAGTCCAGCAGAGCGTACGAAGAGTGCTAACCAGTTTGTTCTGCTCTTGCAGCTTCTGCTTCTTCAGTCTGCATTGCACTCGTGCCCCGAATAAGGAGACGGTTTTCAACGCGTCATCGCAGCCACAATACCGCTGGTATCGGCTTAAGGATTTCCTGCCCGACAAGTACTGCGGCCTTCCACGTGCCTACGTGACAGAGGGGGCGTCTACGCGCCTGCAAGCAGTGAGCGTGCAAGTTTGCTTCGGACGCTTGGTCTTCCAGACCGGAACTCAAGGGGCGTCACTTCCGCAGCAGGATCCTATATCAGCGCATCACTCTCAGTCGGCGGGTTGCAGTCCAGCAGAGCGTACGAAGAGTGCTAACCAGTTTGTTCTGCTCTTGCAGCTTCTGCTTCTTCAGTCTGCATTGCACTCGTGCCCCGAATAAGGAGACGGTTTTCAACGCGTCATCGCAGCCACAATACCGCTGGTATCGGCTTAAGGATTTCCTGCCCGACAAGTACTGCGGCCTTCCACGTGCCTACGTGACAGAGGGGGCGTCTACGCGCCTGCAAGCAGTGAGCGTGCAAGTTTGCTTCGGACGCTTGGTCTTCCAGACCGGAACTCAAGGGGCGTCACTTCCGCAGCAGGATCCTATATCAGCGCATCACTCTCAGTCGGCGGGTTGCAGTCCAGCAGAGCGTACGAAGAGTGCTAACCAGTTTGTTCTGCTCTTGCAGCTTCTGCTTCTTCAGTCTGCATTGCACTCGTGCCCCGAATAAGGAGACGGTTTTCAACGCGTCATCGCAGCCACAATACCGCTGGTATCGGCTTAAGGATTTCCTGCCCGACAAGTACTGCGGCCTTCCACGTGCCTACGTGACAGAGGGGGGCGTCTACGCGCCTGCAAGCAGTGAGCGTGCAAGTTTGCTTCGGACGCTTGGTCTTCCAGACCGGAACTCAAGGGGCGTCACTTCCGCAGCAGGATCCTATATCAGCGCATCACTCTCAGTCGGCGGGTTGCAGTCCAGCAGAGCGTACGAAGAGTGCTAACCAGTTTGTTCTGCTCTTGCAGCTTCTGCTTCTTCAGTCTGCATTGCACTCGTGCCCCGAATAAGGAGACGGTTTTCAACGCGTCATCGCAGCCACAATACCGCTGGTATCGGCTTAAGGATTTCCTGCCCGACAAGTACTGCGGCCTTCCACGTGCCTACGTGACAGAGGGGGCGTCTACGCGCCTGCAAGCAGTGAGCGTGCAAGTTTGCTTCGGACGCTTGGTCTTCCAGACCGGAACTCAAGGGGCGTCACTTCCGCAGCAGGATCCTATATCAGCGCATCACTCTCAGTCGGCGGGTTGCAGTCCAGCAGAGCGTACGAAGAGTGCTAACCAGTTTGTTCTGCTCTTGCAGCTTCTGCTTCTTCAGTCTGCATTGCACTCGTGCCCCGAATAAGGAGACGGTTTTCAACGCGTCATCGCAGCCACAATACCGCTGGTATCGGCTTAAGGATTTCCTGCCCGACAAGTACTGCGGCCTTCCACGTGCCTACGTGACAGAGGGGGCGTCTACGCGCCTGCAAGCAGTGAGCGTGCAAGTTTGCTTCGGACGCTTGGTCTTCCAGACCGGAACTCAAGGGGCGTCACTTCCGCAGCAGGATCCTATATCAGCGCATCACTCTCAGTCGGCGGGTTGCAGTCCAGCAGAGCGTACGAAGAGTGCTAACCAGTTTGTTCTGCTCTTGCAGCTTCTGCTTCTTCAGTCTGCATTGCACTCGTGCCCCGAATAAGGAGACGGTTTTCAACGCGTCATCGCAGCCACAATACCGCTGGTATCGGCTTAAGGATTTCCTGCCCGACAAGTACTGCGGCCTTCCACGTGCCTACGTGACAGAGGGGGCGTCTACGCGCCTGCAAGCAGTGAGCGTGCAAGTTTGCTTCGGACGCTTGGTCTTCCAGACCGGAACTCAAGGGGCGTCACTTCCGCAGCAGGATCCTATATCAGCGCATCACTCTCAGTCGGCGGGTTGCAGTCCAGCAGAGCGTACGAAGAGTGCTAACCAGTTTGTTCTGCTCTTGCAGGTAAAGTGCTGTTTTGGTTTAAGCGCTTCTGTGATTTTATACTCTGCTGGACTGCCCCACTTTTTCAACATGCCTAACGACGCGGAGGATCGAGAGTGTATTGTGTGTCTAAAATCTCTAGGTTTGGATGGTCAGGGACTGAAATGCTCCGACTGTAACCAATGGTATCACATTGGGAAATGTGCGGGGATTTATAAGACTGCTCTGAAGGGGCTTTCTCAGGAGCAAATGCTTGCTTGGCAATGCTCAACATGCAAATTGCACTACACTCGGCAATCTTCAACTAATCAGGAACCTATTCAAAAACAGAGCAATCCGAATGAACCGGACATTGCAAAACTGATTTCGGACATGAGCTCAAAGCTGACGGAAGTACTTGGTCGTCTTGATTTGATGGAGAAGTCGATCGCGGTGCAATCAGCCAAGCACGATGCTGTGTTTGCAAAACTTACGCAGCAGGAAAAAACGATAGAAGGAATTGAAGAATCAATGGAAATGTTGGGGTCAAAGTACGATGAAATTCTTAAAAAAGTAAAAACTCAAGAGGATACCACTTTGGAACTAAACAAAAAAGTGAGTAAGACGGAATCCGCAATGTCGAAGCAAGAAATGGAAATCCGTGAACTTAAAACAACTGTAGATAACATGGAACAGTACTCAAGACGAAAAAATGTTGAAATACACGGCATCCAAAAGAAGGAAAATGAGAATCTACTTGAAATGATCCAGTGTCTCGCCAATAAACTGCAACTGCCTGTACCTGCGACGGAGGATGTTGAGGCTGTACATAGGTTAAGTGCTCGAGAAGGAAAAATTCCACCTATTATTGTACGTTTCAACGAGCGTTCTGCCAGGGACCAGTGGCTGACGAAGCGAGTGGCACTCCGGCAAGAAAAATATTCATTAATGAGAACTTGACGAAGTCCGTCAGGGAACTGCTTTGGAGTGTGAGGCAGTGGGCTAAAGAGAAAAATTACAAGTTTGTATGGGTCAAAAACGGGAAAATTTTCGTTCGTCAGAGCGAACATAGGGCAGTCATTCGTATTAACCGTCAGGAAGATTTATTGAAAATCGCTTGAAATGTCAGTGTCGTTTGAAACGTTTTCAGAGTGGGAAACCCACTGGAAGGAAGCCATCGTGGCATCTCCTAGCACCGAGGCAACCCTAAATATGTTACACATCAATATCAGAAGTATACAAAAACACTGGAATCATTTATTAGTTTCCCTGGCCGATCATGTTGACAGTTTGGATATTTTAATTTTAACAGAAATTAATACTACCATATCAAACGTCTCCTTGTACTCTCTAGATGGGTTTCAATCGTTTTCACTGTGCAGAGAAAATAGAAGAGGGGGCGGAATACTTATGTTTGTTAAAAGCTCTTGGTTCTGTGAACCAGTAACCACATCTTTCACTCAAGCTGAAGTGCTGGTCACTGCTATCTCAAGACAGGACACTTCATTCGTCATTGGCGCTTTTTACAGGCCGCCAAGTTCGAATATTACCTTATTTTTTGACGAGTTAGCAGGATTACTAAACACGTTTGGCAATGATAGCCAGCTAGTGTTCGCGGGCGATTTTAACATCGATGTAATGAAAGTTGCGAACAGTGGAGTTGCAAATTATCTGAACCTGTTATCAGGTTTTGGATTAGAAAACTTGACCGCAAATTTCACAAGAGAAGAGTTTCTTGGTAATCGGTTTACACGTACGGCGATTGATCATGTAGTTGTGAGACTAAATGAAGCAAAATTTGCCTCTGGAGTAATTAAGCAAAAAATTGCAGACCACTATTTTGTATCCTTTATAGCATTTTGTGGCGCACCGCAAGAGGACATGGTTGATCAATACAGCGTGATTCTAGACAGAAGAAAAATAGATAATTTTATTAAGCAATTTGACTGGAGTAGTTTACTCACCATGGATCATATCACTGCATATCAAACAATGGTGGCTCAATTTGAATATATATATAACAACAGTAAGAAAAAAATAAAGATAAAACAAAGAAAAAGCAGAAATGCGTGGATTACTGTAGAAATAATGGAATTGTGCCATGAAAAGAATATACTATGGAATCGAGTGAAAGCTAACCCAGCAAACAGCGCACTGAAAGCGGAGTTTAGAACCTTACGGAATAAAATAACGGCTGAAATAAGACTAGCAAAGAAAAGGCACTATAGCACTCGTTTGCAGCAAAACCAAAAAAATCAGAAGAAAACGTGGCAAACTGTGCAGGAACTAACAGGCCACAAGAAAAAAGAAAGCATAGATGAAACAATTAAGAAAGCGTTTAGTGATACTGATTTGAATTCACTAAGTAACAAATTTAATACTACTTTTGTCCGTAGCGTGTCAGATCTTCACTCCCAAATGAGGGGTGTTCCGGACTTTGCATCCAGCCCCGTTAGTGGGTGCGGAAACTCGGCTTATTTAACACAGATGACAGAGGATGACTTAGTGAAGATTATCAAGAGTATGGCTCCAGGCAAATCACCAGGAGCTGATAGGATTCGCCTAAGAGATATATCGGCAAATTTTGAGCACCTAAAGCACGTACTTCTGAAGATAATCAATTCGTGCCTTTCTACTGGTCAGATCCCCAACGGCCTGAAGATCGCGGTCGTGCGGCCCATCTATAAAAAAGGTAGCCGTAAAGTCATATCAAATTACAGACCAATTTCTATCCTGCCCGTGATTTCATTGATACTGGAAAAGTTCGTTTTCAACATAATGACTTCATTCTGTGAGAAATACTCCCTGTTATACCCATCCCAGTATGGGTTTAGGCAAAATAGAGGAACAATTACGTTATTGGAAGATCTCTCTGACCATATCCACAAGAACATAGATAACAACAACTTTGTGTTAGCTCTCTTCCTGGATCTAACAAAGGCATTTGATTCAATTAACCACAAAATACTGATAAAGAAATTACTACGCATTGGCTTTAGGGGCCCTTTTATTGAATTTTTAACTGACTACCTCTCGGCCCGTCACCAAATGGTAAGCATTTGTGACGTTAAAAGCGATTTATTGCCAATTAGTACGGGCGTCCCTCAAGGTTCCATTCTCGGTCCTCTTCTTTTTAATATTTATGTAAATGACCTTGGCAGTCTACCATTTTCTTCGACGGTATATCAGTACGCGGATGACACTGTTCTGGTTTTTGCAAGTAATGACGAAGCCACAGCGTTATCGTATTTTCAACGCGATATACATGGGTTGATGGCTTGGTTCAGAGCTAACCAAATTTTAGTTAACGCGGACAAAACGAAACTAATGCATTTTCATAATCCTCACAAAGTATTAAATTTGTCTACGCCTTTAATGCTACATGAGTCTGACTGCAGAGACTGTGAATGCACACCTTTAGAATATGTGTCATCTGTAAAGTATTTAGGTCTTTTTTTCGACGAATTTTTAAACTGGGGCGTCCACATAGACTACCTTGCGAAGCGTCTTCGCGTGGTTTCCGCATACTTGTTTCATCTGCGTATGGTATCTGACGTAAGTTTACGGATGAAGGTGTACCAAGCGTTAGGTGAATCGGTGCTCCGTTATGGTATAACGATATATGGAGCATGTTCAAATTACAAGAAAACAAAATTAGATAATATTCTACACAATGTGTCCAAAAATATTGCGTACAGAACAAGGTGGAGCGGTGTAGATACTGATTTAAGAATGAGGTCTCTTCTAATTCTTTCCATTGAACGACTGTACATCTATGTAGTTTGTCTAAAACATTATTATAATGACACATTCAAGGTACCATTAAAAAAGCAAAGAACACTAAGGAAAACAGAGCGGTTTGTCCAGCCTAGGATTTTTACGAATTACGGAAAAAGAGTAAGATCATTTTATGTCCCATACTTTTTTAATAAATTACCTGACGATCTATTTTGTTTACAGTCATTCAGTGTTGTTAAAAGATGCCTAAAATATTGGTGTCTTACTCATTCTAACTAGTTCAGTGCGTGCGTCTCAGTGCAGACTTTGTTTATGTTTTAATATGTGTGCGGTTGCATGTGCAGTTGCATTTTGATATTGTATAATTTTGACTTCTGTTGGCTGTCGGGACCCGCCCACAAGCACCCTCGTGCTTTTGCGGGCCCGTATGTATCTGTATGTTTTCGTTCAGAAAAAAATAAATAAATAAAAAAAAAAAATAATTTCCTATGCCCGAACGCGCTCGTTCTGCTGGAAAAACGCTTTAAAGCAGTGATTTCGAGCTCTCGTGGGCTGTATTCTCTGCTTAAGAGTGAACGGAATATAAACACCGCCCTCAAAAATGGCCTTCTGTTCCAGTGTCCAGCGAAGGGCTTTGCAGCCCTTCGCACAGCAGTAAGGCATTTTCACTCATGCATTCGACGCTCCACGTGAACGTCCAACTTCATCGTATGCTATAGCAACAGACACTCGGCGTGAGCACCTGCTTCATTATCTGCTACACAAACCACTGAAGCAGGAGATGGAGCAGACAATATCGCAGACGATGTAGCAGACGACGGTGCTCATCCGGGCTACCTAGGGGGCGCTGAGGGGATCTACTAGTGATAACGTTTAGAGGAGGAAACACGCAGGCCTTGTGTTCTAGGTGGTATTGGTCCAACGCGGCTCTCTCGCTCGGCGGGGATAACTTACGTTTCCAGCAGAAAAGCATACTTTACGTCACGGCCACGTGATTTCCCACGTTGCTGGCCGAGTCCGGTCGAGTCGAGGAGAAAAGCAGCCGAGAGTTGTCTTTTTTTTTTTTTGTAGCAAAACTGGAGGCAATAAAACGAAAACGGATTCCTGTTTCGGGTTTTATGAACATTAAAGATTAATTGGGGCCTTCATTTGGAAAAAGCTGGAAAATCATTTCATGGTCTTCTTAAGAGCCGGCACGCTTAATTAACACTTCCTTGACAGCAAGGCAGCAGTGATGATTCCTCAACGTCGCCTACCAGGGCCAAAGCGGGGCGATCGTTGAAAACGAGTGCTGCGTCACCGTTTGCTGGGACTCGTGTTTAATCAGTGAAGACACGAGTTTCAGTGGGACGCTGACGCGGGACTCGGGTTTAATCCGTGAAAAACGTTGGCCTCCGGTTGGTGACGTAGGCACTTCAGCACTATGGTCTTGCTATCAGGGAGCTTGTGCGAAGGGGCTCGAAAAGCAACAGGAACATAAAAGACCAATGCAACTCGGTCGCACCTAAGAGAATTTACCCCGTAGTTTCGAACATAAAAATGGCCTACATAGGCCTTTTGCAAAATTCTGCGAGCAGTGGTCGAGAGCGAAGCACGCGACGGTTTATGGGAATGTCCTTCATATTTCTTCTGGCCCAGAGGCATATACTACGGCCTGCCGAAAGAAATGCTATCGCATTTAAAAACTCGTGCGTCGGGAGTCAACCGATTATTTGTGGAAATTTACCCCGCCATTATTTTTTCAACTGAAATATAACCGCTGAAGTAAACTGTTCACTTATTTCATGCCAATTGTACTACACATGCGGAAGACTTGGGAACTTATAAATTGATATTAGTTGAAAGTAATCTGTGAATTAAATGTGTCAAAAACACGAGATAAATTTCGATATTTGTCCAACAAGCATATACCCTACTCTCGGAAACCATCCCGCGTTTGCCCACGAGAGCTGCAAGCACTGCGTGTTTGCAGAAAACAGATTCGCGTGGGACGAAGCTTCCGGGCATGTGCCATGCCGACAGTAGCGCCACCGCCGCGGCATGACGTAAGAGCCGCGCGTTGGTCTACATGCTTTCTCGGATTACGGAAACTCCGTTGCACCACCCCTTTCATATGGAATAAAAAAGCAGCAGAGCATTTTGAAGGACCCGCCGAAACATTTGCATACTTTACGCTGAACTGAACGTCGGAAAAATGCGGTCCCCAAAGCATCACTCACGAGCCAGAGGCCGTCGAAAGACACCACATCGTGGAAATAGGAGATCATCCTGCTCCAGTAGTCGCCGCTCAGCGGGTGGGTGAAGTCGGGAAAGACCAGACGACTTCGGTTTCCAACCTAAAAGAGAAGGCCACAACGTCCCGGTATGGTACCTAGAGCGTGTCTTCGACCGATGTGTTTAGCCTCCTATGCTACCCATACATCACAAGTGGTCCCGAAGTGGCAACAAATGACGTCACTGATGCCGGAGCGTCATGTTGTTGCATGTCGCGATCCTGGCGGTTGGTCGTAGAAATGCTAACGAGAACGCTGCGACTGGCACAACCGAACACGAGTGTCGCTGTCGTCACGACGTTCCTACTCCTGGTTGCCGAAGCGTCCGTGGACTGTTACATTGAAGAGAGACCGCAGGAGAACATGCGTCTGCCACATAAACCACCGCTACTGAAACGCCGCCAGGATCGCGACCGGTGACAGCATGACACATTTATGACGTCATCAGGCGGAATTCGAGAGACCACTTTTTTGGACGCGGTAAACACACGTTTCAGGCACGATAGTCCCGGTATTAACTATTTTAATAAAAGGAACTCAATGCCGTTAACGATTGGACTACATGGGTTCTGGCTTCCTGCATAACCCGGGGTTCCCCAGGGTATCCTCATAAAGTCCCCGAGCTCTAAAATTTCCTCATCCGTGAATTGTTGGAAGCCCTTGCCATTAAGGAAAAAGGGGACAAGTGTGTTAGTGCCCCCTCCATCACACTGCATCCCAAGAAAATTACCTTCTTGCGAGGATCCACAAGAACGCGACTTTGACAAGGAAGATGAAGAAGCAAATAGAAAAAAGGGCACATTCATTCTGGTAGTTAACTGCGAAAACCAAAGCGGCATTAAATGGGCTCTTGCGAGGGTCCGCAAGAGCGCGGTTTTGAAAAAGACGATGAAGAAGAAAAACCAAAAGAAAGGCACCTTATTCTGGTAGCCCACTGAGAAGGGCGAAAAAGAGGCAATAAATGGTTGCTAGTCCAGCAGTGTGGATGTTTAACTTTTTTGTGTACTTTTATTGTCTTATGTTTAGCTGGTAATTCCAAAAATTATGAACCAACCTGCTGAGCTTCAACCCGTAACAAACTCTTCTTTTACTTTGTCCGTGTCCTTGCGCTTTTTGTATTTTAAAGATATAACTCAACACGCCGAATAAGTTAGTCTGCTTTTTGCGCAGAGGTACAGTGACGTCACGGCGCCAAGCTCTGAATGGAGGATGACATGTGCAGAGAGAAAGGCGGAAGTCCTTGCGTGTAACCATTGTGCCCTCCGATCAGAACCAGCAAATGTGAACCGGAAAAGTAAGGGGGCCATCGCTACCCCACCGGAGACTTCTACTTGTCGTATGACTAGCTGCCTTGACTTTTCAGCGGATTTTTAAAAACAGCCAGGTTGGTTAGGAACGAAGACTTAGCTTTCGAGAAAAGGTAGATGAAGCACTAGTTGGAATGGTACTTTCTTTTGCGCTACAACAAACGAGAGCTCACGGCCGAGGTTATGTTTGCTGCTCAAGCAGGCGTTTGCTGAGGCTGAAGTCCACCGCACACGCGATCACCTCCTCGAACCTTCTCTCGCCTTCTGTAGTCGGTGACAGGCTAAGAGTAGAATGAAAGCTCGTACCAACTCTTTTTACTTGAAGAGAACAAACGCTGGAGAGATAATGGCCTCCTCTCCAGCGCTGGCTCTGCTAAAGTGGAAAGAGGTGGGAGAGGCGTCCACTTTACTCGTAACCTCTCACCGACTATTTACGGCAAAATCCCTTTCGAAGCCCACATAAGTACCTGCGGTCTACACAAAATGTGAGCACTTCGGACCAGACTCTTCCTCACACACCTGCGGATTCGCTTCCCGTCGGGGTGTCTTTATGTTTGTCATAATCGTGCCCTTTGATTTATACTAAATGTGTCTTCAAACTGAGTGCAACGCTGCAACATAACGAATGCACGTGCCGGGACTTTTTTTTTGTCTAATTCGAATGATAAACACTTTTTGTGGTAATATTCGGAATGAATAGGGTATACGGTCCACCACGAATAGGCACGTAGCTTAATGTAGAATTGACTTTGAATGGTAAAATCTATTGCAATTCTTTCGTGTGAAAAAAAAGAAAAAAAGGGGGTCACGTGACTCACTTGATTTAGGGGTCACGTGACCTGTGGGGTCACGTGACCTTACGGTTACGTCAACGCCGACGGCGACGCCGACAGCGACGCCGCTCAAGCCGGAAACGGGCGCCTAAGAGCTGCGCTCTAAAAAAGAAAAAGGCAGGTAAAGTGCCTTTTGGTCATGCCCCTTTGAACCTGTTGAATTGGTAACTGACCACGAGTGGAGTTGCGGAAAACCCTTTGAGATTGGAGGTCGGCAAGGTGAAGCTTAGCTCGTCTTTTGTAACACAAAGATCGAGAAAAATATAGAATATATCGAATTTTATGTGTATCCACGGAAATTAGGAACGAGCACCCGCCATGTGGCGGGGAAGGACAGCAAACTAAACTACCTTTCACTTAAAGTTCTGACCGCAGCCGAGCTACGATACTATAGATACAAATTTAAAATAGCGCAAAGACAACGCCAGCTGTGGGAAAACTAATTTAGTAGCTGGGAGCGCCGAACTTCCAGTGAAAGCGGAACGATCCTGAGCCACAGCCCCTAGTTTGCCGTCCAGCCAAGAAAATTGCCTCCCGAGCTGCTATAGCATTGCTGAGACAGGTTTCTGGACGGGCTCCGGAATCTAAGCTAGAAAGATGTTTTCTCGAATATTTGAACGTGTTGTTACACCGAAAGCCTCCTAGGTCTAAGGTTCCGCTGAAAACTGCTGTCGCTTACTTAAAAAAAAAGAGTCCCTGTCGCTTTTATTAGCGAATAAAGGGTTTTGTGGTAGTTTCTAAGGGGATGTTTATGTCAAAAGTGTTTGACGCCATAACCGCCACTTTCAAACGTCGGGATGACGTGACACTATCAAAGGTAAAGGCTGGCACACGTACACTTTGCAAGCGGCTAAACCTAGGTTAACTGGGCCAAGTGGTCGATAAGGGCAAAAAGCTTAAGCCTGGAGTTAGTAATTTTGCTAGGACGTAAAAGACTGACTGTCCACTGCGCGCGATAGTGTCAGAGAACGGAAGATGGCAAAAATCAATGGCTTCCTTTTCGCAACTAAAAGTGAAAATGTTCGTGTTCGATGATCCCTTTTAGGTGGAAAAATTTATCAAATAATAGAATATTTGAGTGACCAAACAAACCGAAGCATGATAAATTGCTCGATAGATGTATAAAAGACTTGCACTACTCGATTCCTTGTAGCGAGTTTTTTGCGTTTGTTGAAGACAGTATTGACGAATCTGATTTCGTGGCCTTTCAAAATAAATCTGTACTGAGTGTGAATCACTTTTTGAGACTTCTCTTCTTTTATCTAAAGGCAATATTCGAAACATAGGATGACGGCGTCTTTATTAAAAGAAATGGCATTTGCATAGGGCTTTGCCTCGCTCCTGTACATAGCGATATGCATTTTGCGTTTTTCGACAGAGTCGTGTCAAGTAAGTTAGAAGGGTCCAAGGTTGCAGAAAATAGTGTTCCTATATCATGACAGAGAAGGTTTTGAGTCCGAGCTCTCTAGTGTACTTTATGCTTTTCAAGAGTGGAACCGCTGTTGTTGACGAATGAAGTACATGTGTATGGGATCAGTAAGGTTTTGGATCTGAGCCTTCACTTTGTCTTGCAAATGTGTGCTGGTTGTGTGATCCGATGGCTAAGAAACCCATCCTGCCGTTTTCCTCGGCGCATTCAAAACTCGTGAAGAGAGGTCTTATTAACCTCTGTTTTATAAAATCCCAGTTCAAGTACTGCCCTCCCAGAGTTAAATAAATCTTCGACAGACAAGCTTCAGGGCACGGGGGCAGCGGGGTATCCTCCTTGTTGAAAGTTTATGAGAGCTTGCTTATGAAAGGACGTCAGAAAACTACTGTGCAAGCTAATAACGTTTCCAAATAAACTTTCAGCCTTTCCACTCTGGTGAAGAAGGAAGACCAGCGAAGCTGTACTCATGGTCATACGACCTCAAGGACGACGTCTAGGACGACCTCAAGGACAATGTCTAGGACGTCCTCAAGGACGACTTCTGGGACGACCTCGAGAACGACCTGGAGGACGACCTCAAGGACGTCTAGGACGACCTCAAGAATGACTTTTAGGACGACCTCGAGGCCAACCTCTCGGACGACATCAAGGACGACTCAAGGAGAACTTCTAGGACGACCTCGAGGACAACCTCTTGGACAATCTCAAGAACAACCTCAAGGACGACGTCTAGAAAGACCTCAAGGACGACTTCGAGGACGACCTCGAGGACGTCATCTAGGACGGCGCCTAGAGAAATTCAGCCTTTCCACTCTGGTGAAAACCAGAGTGGAAAGGCTGGAAAGGTTGTCGCCATCTATGAGCAAGGCCGGCAAGCCGATAATCTGGTTGCCACCGTCGTTCATAGATGGCGGTAGCTGTCCAGAGTTTTGTGTTGAGATTTCTTTGCTCAGGACACGATCCTGGGGAAACTAGCCCTTAACAGCTCCGCTGTAAAAGTCACAGTTTTACCCTACCTCCATTAGATTGCAAATAATCGAAAGAAAGTTGACCGTAGGTTGGTGTCGATGTGGTTTTTTTCAGCTCCGGCAAATCAGTCTGGGCTGTGTAGAAAGGTCAACTCGACTGTTAAAAGAAAAGCGGGTATGCAAAAAGAAACACCATGACTGATTTGTGACTTGTGTAGTGGGGGTTGTGTACTCCATGCCGCTGTACGTCGGGCGAACGGAGCGATGCCTGAATGACCACTTAGGAGAAAGTAAATACATCGTGCTTAAGGTTCTGTCAGGACATCTGAGCTTGCATTGCTGTGAGTGACTAAGTGCACTACCAACTTTGACAAGTGCGAAGTGATTAGAAAGAACAACAATTAATTCACCCGAGAAATTCTAGAAGCACGGGAGATTATGAGATAAGGGCCAAGCTATGTCAATGCGACATCACTATCTGTCTGATAAAGAATGTTACTTTATAGGTGCACCGAAGCAATGTGTGACTGTGGCTTAAAGGAGCTGTGCAACAGTTTCAGTGCTTTGCTTAACTAACGTGGGAGTTTGTGTCTCGACATTTATGAAGTAGAGAACAAAAAACCGCTTTCGCCTGCATGTCCTAGTTTTTATTTCAAAAATGGACAAAGATTGAGGTTTTCGGCGCCTCTCAACTCCTTCACTAACTTCCGAGTCACGTGCGCTATGACGTCAATGGGGAAGGCGCGGTATTCCGATGAAGCTCTCTCTTTAGAGCCATCAGTGAGCGGCGAGAACTCATCCGCTCGCGACCGCGTGACCACGTGCTGGCGGGCGCAGCAAAGAAAGGAGCAAAGTCTCATCCGGATACGGCCATACCCGTCCGGCCCTGTCCCCCTCCCCTCCGGCTTGTGGCGGCTGTTCCGCTGCTGACGGTTTTGTGGACCTAGGATAGATGGCGCCACTGAAACTGCGTATAATAAAAGTTTTGTCGATGATACCAGGTTTTTGACGCATTTATATTTATGTTTGAACGACAGGATTTAAAGAAAAGTTACCTATTATCGAGCAGGTATTCGCACAACTTGCTATCTTTCTACAAGATTCTCCATTGACGTCATGCCGCGTGTTTCTCATGGCTGCCGCTAGCGGCTGCAGGTCGAGGAATATTCTAATTTTTGCCTCGTGATTACGCGGCGGAATCGCAACATTTCGAAAGAAGGAGGTGTGTTTTCTGTCTTTTGTGACAAGGCGAACAATGTCAAAAGTAGAAAACGCCAATTCTTTCAACGTTAAAATCGTTGCACAGTTCCTTTAAGGAGCACGTGGCGTCTTTTAATACGTTAGCATTAGAACGCTCGGTTTGGTAAAAACCCGGTGGTGTCTTTTGTTTGTCAGCGTCAGGGAGAGAAAGAACGAAGGATTGGAAGAGGGTGACGCGTGCAACGCTCCCAGTGGTCCGAAGTGCTGACGTCAGCACGCGTCAACCGTTCCCTCACTACCCGGTGCTGACAAACTGACAGACACCGTCGGGTTTTCGTCAAAGCAAGCTCTTTCGTTTTTGTCAAAGTCACGCGCACAGCTGGCGCGAAGCCAGAGTAGAGGAGGCGCCGCGCCACATTTGGTAACAAAGTCACAGTGCTGAAAGAGATGGCGCCATCAGATAAGGCCAACGCTGTACACAGATTACAAACGAGTGCTGCGTCAGCGCTCGCCCTCGAGTAAAGTTTGAGCGGAACGTTGACGCAATCATCATGTCCAAGCAGAGCCCAGCGTTGGACTTCTCTGATGACGCCATCTCATTCAGCACTACGGCCTTGTTACCTAGGAGGTGATGCGCAGCGGCGTGGTGGGACGCCGGCGTGCTCAGTTGCCGCTCATGCTGTCTCCGGTTGTTCTTCGCTCTGGGTTTCTGTAGTAAAGGTGTGTGGGCTACGATGTGTGTGTGTACTTAAAACAATGGATACTGTTCCCCCCACGAGTGATATGGGTGCGGTTCTTTCCACGAGAGGTAGGGATGGGATTCTTTTCACGAGTGATATAGATGACCGTATCCGAGGGCGTCGACGTACTCTGACAGACAGAGTACATAAAAGGGGGCGACGAAATTACAGGAAGATTTACTGGTGGATTCTTAGGGAATTCGTTAGCATGAGCCTTGGGAAACGCCACACACGTCCCCTTTGAGAAACGCTAACACTAACCCCTTAACGTGGCCAAAAAGAGGCAGCGAAAACAGAAGGAAGCAAAAGAGAAAGCCAGAAGAAAAACACAAAAGAGGAAAGTTAAGGGTTCAGCGTTAGCATTTCCAAAAGAGGGGTGTGTGTGGCTTTTCGAAGGGTCTTACTACCGCATTCCCTATGAATTTCCCAACGAATTTTCCTGACATTTTTAATGCGAAATAATTAACTGTCCCATGGAGCGAAGCCGGCGTTGTCTGTGGCAGCAAAACGAGCCTTACATTCCCACTCGCTGCGACACGTCATTTCAGATGCTTCGTCACGGAAGCATGCGAGGCCGCTAGGGGTAAAAGGGACGCGCCTCAAGAATAAAACACAAAGGAAAGCGAATCGCAGTTGTCCTCAGAATTTTTGTCTTTTCTTTTCGTCTGTTTGTTTGGCGTCGCAGTATTCATACTTGAAGTTAGCACAAATAAACTTCAGTTGTAAGTCAAATCTGTTGTTCGTCTAGCTTCCCGTTGTTGTCTGTGTCTTTGCGCTGTTTTTTTTAATTTTTAACCATGAAAGAGAAACTAGCCCAAACTCCAACGTCAGTCAGATCCAATGGAGCCAACCAAGCAGCATCAAAAGTAAATCGTCAAGGCCCTCGTTGTCTTTGTGCGCATGCTATCATCTTCTAAACCAACCAGGCACACGAAAAAAAAAACAAAAAAAAACATGCAGGATCACGGTATCTTATTACGCGTGATTGGTTTAATCTGGAGATAGAAAACACACAAACACGATGCGCGCCATGATGATGCACTTTTGGTGCTGTGTGATTGGCTCCATCGAATTGTAGCGTCTGCTGCGGTCAGAATTACTGCGAAACGGAGTATGCGGAGAGCAAGTCGTCTGCCTCTTGCGCAGGAGTTGCGGTGACGTCAGAAAGACGCCGAGCTCTGATTGGCTTCGATTGAAAGAATATTGGGTAGACCTGAATGCTAGATGCCTTGAACTCTACCCACTATATTTTTTTTAACCAATAAGAGTTCGCCGTTCTGACATCATCGCAACCACCTTGCAAGAAGCAGACGAACTTGCGTTCCGCATAGCAATAAGCTTTTATTATAATGCTAGTGCATGCTCTTTGGGTGCCCTAATGTGGCTTCCTCTAATTTGGTCGTCGTATACAATCGCAACGCTGTTCGTCCACTCTGCGCGCGGGCTGTTTTGACTTTGTGTTCACACTCACCATTCCGTAATTGTAATCCCCGGACTCGGACCGCACGAACACGGCCATTTTGTGTCCCTCGTCGAAGGGCAAGTAGGAGCCTTTTTCGAGGTTAGCGTCGATCCCGGGGTGCTGCGTGTGTAGAAGAAGTTACCATAGTTCGAAACGCTTTTTTTATCTTTTAAAGTCGGAAGACGTAGAGTTGTCGGAGTTTGTTATTATTTGAAACAGGCTTTTAGAGAACAAACCGTGCAAAAAATGACGCAAGTAGAAGACCGATACGGGGCAATACCGACCCGTGGGAGACTTGGATTTTTTGACGCCTCTTTCTAGCGGTTTATAAAAAACAAAAACATGCCCAAGGGAATTTCCCAGCTAAATAAGCAAAGGTTAAAAAAAAAGAAAAAAAGGAAACTCACCATGGTGAGGATAAACTTCATGTCTCGCTTGTGGAGGTCTTGAGCGAACTCGGGCAAACCAGCAAACCTGGCCCTGTCGTACGTGAAGGGTTTCAGGTTTTCCATGTAGTCTGCATCCAGCCAAATAGCCTCCTATGGAAGAACCGATGGGACATCTATCAGTGTGTTGAAGACATGACACTCTTTTTCCCACTAAAATGAAGAAGGCTTTGTCTTCTAGGCGGTATTGGCTGGCGGCTCTGCCAGGGTGGAGGCTACTCTGTTGTCTGCTAGCGGAGTATCTTGCCTCACATTCATATGTAGCCTTTAATGAAGTTCGGGAATATTGAGTGGGCACGACATCTTACGGTTGGAAGTATTTGCGTGATCAGTTTTTCTCAATATTTCATATTGTGAAATTTGCCAAAGTTATTTATTTGCAACGAATTAGTCCATTTTAGTATTTGATGCGGTTGCTGAAACAGTAAAGAACTATATTTCGCTCTATAATAAAAAAGAAAGGCAAAATACAAAACAAAATCGAGACATTTAGAATAAAAAACCTCAAACAGAAAAAAAAGCTATCGTTCAGAAAAGAATTTGTCGTTGATCTTCGCTTGTCGGTAAAATATTTTCTATATCCGTTTTCACCTTATGAAAAAAGGAAGTTTTGCGCATTGTTCATACTCCGAGCGAAGTAGTTCTTATGAGATTTGATTGTCGAAGGAAGAGGCGATGATTTCAGCGTTTGAAACGTGTACGTACGTCTTGATAAGATAACATATGTCTAATATAAAAAGCACCTATATATATCTGAATTTTCTGCACAAAAGGGGAAGTTAGTAATGTTGTTTGAAGCGCCGGACTTCTTTTACTACAGTTCTTGAGGTAAAAACGAGTATAGGCAGTTGTTGAAATGAACGAACCACCTGAGAAACCCAATGGGGCAAGCAGAAGCCAGGATCCGAGAAGAATAGCGGCTTGGCTTTCTTCACTTTAAGTTTATATTCTGTTCAGCCCAAAGGCGATGGTGGGGTGGGACCTACGTGCTGGCCGTAGGCCAACCGCTTCCTTTCATCGCTTTACCCCGCCCTCTGCGCGTAGGTATGGGCGGGGTCGTAACCACGTGGAAAAAGATAGGCGTTTGATTGGTCCGAAGAGCACGTAGCATCCACGGCACTGTCCGTAATTCAAGTCCGAGGGTCAAAATGTAGGCTAGCATCAAAAAGGGGAAGTGGGAAGAGAGAAGGAGCGGCTTCTGCATTTTTTTTGTGTGGTTACTAACTGGCCGCTAGACTAATCTTTTCTAATCCTAAACGGCAACTAAAGAGGAGGGGTTCTTTCCTTCTGACCTCTCGCGGGAAGAACGGCAAGAAGAAAATCGAGGACAGTGGAGGGTAAGGTTCCTTCTTTCTTCGTGGTGGTCGGCCTTCAAAGGGATTTTCCGGTCAAATTTTGTATTTGAAAAAAACAAGTGAATATCATTGTTAGTGCTTCGAAACGCATCGCACGTGCAATATTTGAATTTTATATGCCCCTCTGCATGAGTAATTGAATTTATACTGCTCCAATCGCACTCTAGCGTAAACGCTGTTTTCGGTGGCAACATGGGAGCTCTGACGTCACACAACACAAAGCGAGCAGGCGAGCATTTCTGTCTCGTCGTTTACCTGCGAGTGGACGCCTCAGCGTGCTTCGTTTTTGTTTTCGTGCTCGACTTGTTTCGTGGTTGGGTGAGATTTTTGTTGCGCGGTTGGGTGCCACAATTACCGGGCAGCACATGCGAGCCAAGACATGACGTTCCGCACTTTTCCGCGAGACGTGCGGTGACGGGCAAACTGGATCGTCGCCGTGCGTAGGGACTGGGTTCCCGTCAAGATCGAGATCCCGCTTATGCAGCAATCATCTCACAGAAGAGAGCTACGAGCTGAGATCTAAGCGGACACAAGGCTCGTAAGCTGAGGTGTGATACTGTGCCAACGATATTAAACTACGTCTATCCACTCCTCGCCCAAATGGGATAAATCAATTTGTTTCTGCAGAGAAACCGAAACCAACAGCTAGACCACCTGGAAACGATACCAGAAGTTGTATTTAGCACGCGTGCAGCCAAATTCTGTTTGACCCGCATGTGAAAATAAAGCGTGACTACGATTCGATCACCAAGCTCGTCCAAGTCAAGTTCCGACGTGCATTTGAACGAATCGCCGGTTGCCTTCGACCCGCGGTCATCGCCTCTGAGGGAAAGACCCGCAGCTCTCATCACCGATCCAGTGGATCCGCCGAAATGTGTACCCAGAGGCCGCTTCGTGTATATAGTTGCCGCTTCAGAGGCGAAATCTGCATCCTTTGCTTCGTAAGCGCTGCTATTTCGATCGGTGGCCGTCGTAGCTGTGTTAGCGTGAAACGGCATACGTTTGCTCGAAGCTTATGGCTTTCGAGTAATATCCTGCTAAACGGCGTGAATTTTTTTGCACACACTTGGGAACTGCATTAAAAGAACCGTATTTCAGTGAGAGTACACCCCAAAAAAGTGGTTCTCAACCATCGATGTTTCGCGGACCCCTTGTGGATCGGCGGCGATGATAGAGGACCCCGGTCGTAGTGAGAGGAGAGCAAAGGTGTAGGTTAAACACAATAATGATTTAATAAATAGATATAACTGAGGGCTAGGGTGAAGTAGACCTCTCTTATTGACTGTGCACACGAAAAAACTCGCCCGAAAACTGAAACCATTCGTTTCAACCTGAAAAAAAAAAAAAAAAAAAAGACAACTTTTATTGCGGGCTTGATTGATGAGGCAGAGCTTCGCGGACCCCCAGAATGCCTTCGCGGATTCCCATTTGAGAACCACTGGCCTAGGAGACTATATAATTCGAAACAAAATACAAGACATCCATCGACCAACGCTTGTTATCCCGACCATCCAACAAACCTTTGCGTTTCGTGACGTCACGCGGCAGTTACGGATGTCAGCCATTGACACTGGCGAAATTCGGGGTGCAGTTTCGTACATACGCTCATGAAAGGTTTAATTAATAACGGGAGATCATATGTCAAAACAAAAATGTCGCTTGTCTACATGAAGGCTCCCTCGACGTAACGAGCGCAAAAACTTAAGTACTTCCGGTTTCGACCGGACAATCCCTTTAAGCTACAGGGACACGCCGGACGTCACAGGCTCCAGGGTAGCACAACCACTGATGGGCCGCCAGTTCAGCACATGAGTGCCAAAAAGGGACAAAGAGCTGCAGCCTCTCGGTGTAATACAAGACAAAGCAGTCCCAAGAAAAAGCCAACTACCGCAGGAAACAGGCTGCATATTTCAACAACCGTCACCAAGCTCAAGCATTACCCAGACTTCGAGTTGGCACTCGTGTGGGGTTCAGCGAGACAGTCTGCGAGGCACAGTGTTTAGCCCGGCACAGCGGCCAAGGTCCTACATCGTGGAGACGGACACCGGAGCCATTCTGGCAGCGGAACCGGCGGAACTTGGTACCCTGCAGCCAAAGACGTGATGCAATGCCACTGACGACACTAGCTCCCAGCACCCTGAGCAGTTGGAGGGGTCCTTTGTCGCCTCAAGCTGCCTCAGCGTCCAGAAGTAGTTCGCCCACCAGCCTTTCTGGCGAATCTCCCGTCACACGGCATCCCTGACAGCGCTTGCATCGTTTCCATCCTTGTCTTCAAGTTCCAGAGATAGCCCCGCAAACCGAAAGTACGCGACCCGTTCCGGGAGGCAAGTAATTCCTCCCAAGAGACTGGACTTACTACGTCAGCTTTTTCTTTTTCGGAATTAAGTGTGCTGGCCTTCTTTCACCGATATAAAGGGGGGGGGAGGGGAGAGGGGAGGAGATGTAGAGTGTTATGTCGAGTTTGGACGTTTCCAAGTTGGGCCACCAACACTGCGCAGGCGTGCCGGATGTGGGTATAACGCCATGTTTTGTTTGAGTAAAGCTCTATTTGTTCTTCCGCGCCCAACGAACTGACACCTTGCTTTCCTGCTGCGTGGCCCGAAAAGTACGGAGTAGCTTGGTGCGCCGTACTCGACAGATACCATTTAACCAGTACACACAACGTTCATAAGTTGGAGAATCTTCCGGCTTATTGAACGTCATCGTATCCGTTTTTATTTCGCGAACCCACAGCAGAATTCAATTCCGCCCTAAACTTGTCGCTTTTTAAAGCAGCTTACCAGCTGCGCTTTGGATCGTTTTGGCTCATCTGACCACTTGACTATTAAGGTGCAACCCCAACGCACATGACGTTTTGGTGATTTTTTGACGGCTTATAACTTTGTTTCAATGTATTTTACACTTATAAAGTTAATGCCAAATTAAAGAGCTGTCTTTCAACGATATTTTAATGTCTCGATATTACGATTATTTTTAGTTGTTAGTTCATTATTCAGCTTTTAATAGACCACAGTCTATATTATTGAAAAATATATTTCTCGAGATATAACGTCCCATCGTCCACGATATTTTACGTGAACGTTTGGTTGATGTACTTAATTAAAAAAGTAAGCAACAAACTGTACAAATAATGAATATTTTAAAATAAAAAATAAAGTTTAAAATGACATTTTATGGCGCTATAAAAACGGAATCACGTCAACTAATCAAAATAACGAGACATTAAATTATGAAGCATCCTTCGATATTACATTTTCCAGAACTTCCATAATGATACATGACACGCTAAGAATGTTATAAGACTTCAAACTTTTCCCATTCAGTTACGGCAAATTAAGTTTCTTAATATAAAGTACAGATGGCGACACGTGTTCAAGAACAGCTGGATGTGCATTTTCCGTCGTGTGCCGCTTGGAAGGCCACGTCAAAGACAGAAAAAGCGCCAGATGTCAGGGTGTCAGATGCCTGGATGCCGGCAGTGAGCGATCCAGAGATGTCAGAACAACAAGCGCGAGGCTGCGGGTGCACCACAGCTACTTTTGCGCGCTTTCTACTGTGCGTCGGTACACACGCCCAACGCGATCCAAATGAAATGGGCGCCATGAAATGCATTCTGCCATTTCAGATTCCACCACGTATGTGAAAATATTTTAATGTTTTTATCACTTGCAAAAATAATTTTCGCAATCAAACTATGCTTGTCGGAGTGGTTCGGCTATATTTTGTTTCAAAGACCACCTCGGTGGCTCTTAAGTGACAGTGATATTAAAACAAAACACAACACATTAAATCGTCGCAGTGTCTCTGAGCCAACGCGCTGGCCCAGGAATCTATATTTGTCCGGTTTAAATATTGGCCTAGGTGTTCGCAATCCGACGGAGGCCAATCTGAGATTTCGGCTGCACGTCAAAAGATCTCCAGTTAGTCAAAATGAACCCGCAATTTTTTTTTATTGGGGCGTGTTAAGTGATTTTTGTTGGTTTGGCTTGTGAAACCCTAAGATCTGAATATTTGCTTTGCTTTACCTTAGTTCGGAGCGCAGCCAACGCTACGGGCTGATGAAGCCACTGAAGCAGCGCCAAGAACGCGAGGTCAAGCAGTTTGTTCTCTTTCTGTGCTTGTGCGGTCCGGCTAAACTAGAGCCACTAAATAAGCTACGCTTCATACACATCTTGGTGCTTAAAATGGTGGTTGTCAGTTATCTGAAGCTTTATCTGAGATCACAGGAAACGCTTTTCCGTCCTCCACAAATGTTTAAACAGTTCGCGACAAAGCAAAGCAATATTACGTGAGCTTCCTGACACAGAAACTAATGCTGAGGAAGTCGCGCTCTTGAATCATGACGATAGGCAGTCGCGTTTGATTTGTTACTAACCACCAAGATGGCGGCGCCCACAACAATATCGGGGAAAAATTGCCGATACTCTAAACGTAGCTCATTTGGTTTAGCTCACAGGCTAAACCCACGGCTAAACCTAAAGCCCCTTCATGTTTCAAAAGTAGCGCAAGTTTCGTCGATGCACGAGGCACGTGCAACGTGCAGCCCTTGGGAAGGTCATGGAGGCACAGCGCAGCACTGAGCTACATTTCAGACGCCATGTTCTTCCCAGAAGTGGCGCGCGGGACGTGCCTCGAGCATTTTTACAACAATGAATGGCGCCACTTTTTCCAGGATAGAGGGGCTTTAGCTAAACCAAGTGCGGTGGGGGATTGTTGGCCGAGTGTGTTGTGGCACCGCAGATCAAAGCACATGGAAAAATGCCCGAGCGCGAGCTAAGCACGGAGCTCACGCTGCAGAACCTGTAGGGATTAAATCCCCTCGATGTGTTTGCCTTGGTCTTTCAAATAACCTCAAAGGTGCCAGTGCACGAGGCCCGTGTCTCGAGCGGCCCTTGGAGGCAAATGGCGGCGCAGCACTAAAATGACTGACCCATGAAAGCAAATGGCGGCGGAGCTCCCGGTCGTGGCACGTGTCTTGCGCGTTTCCACAACAATGGTTGGACCTTTGGGCGGAGAATAAGCGTTCGACAATGCCTAGTTTATTCTTGCGGTAAAAAAAACAACTGTAATATTTTGTTTTGTGACACCCTGTACATTGCTTAAACTATGTTCAAAAGCTATTTACAGACCCAGTTTGCCTCACGAGTCATTGCATTTATCACTGAGATCATATTAAAATTAATTCTTATCATTTATTGCTGTGAGTTAATTTTTAACCTCGGCATTTTTTTTAGTATGACTCCCGCACCAGTCCTACTTTGGGTTTACCAAACTGAACATCTAAACCTGAGAGTCATTTTTTTGTGTTTTTCAGTCTCGTGGTTTTGGTCAAAATAAATTCCCAGCTACCTAAATGAGACAACTGACCACCCAAAAAATTGTTTATTTTTTTATTTTTTAGGTAGGTAATTTTTCAGGCTAGAATTTTGGAAACCCAAGTCTGTCACGTCATCACGTTTTCCTGGAAATCCACAAAGAGTCAAACACATGCACGACAAAAGGGCCGGCCCGTCATATTGCCACCCGCAGAGCCGAGAAAGCAACGCTCGGTCATGGACTTCTCGAAGATTCGCGTTCATTCTTGCACCAGACTTAACTTTCGCCCTGTTTTGTTGTTCTCGAAAGTGCCAGTTCATCCTCGCCCCGAGCGCGCGACGCTCGAACCTTCTCTTCGAACTTTCGAGATGGTGGCGCACTGTAGATAAGCAGCAGCCAGCGACCTTGTCGAGTCAGTCTCGCTCTTGCTCTCTGTTTCGTTGCCGAATCGCCGCCTGCTTTTCTGCTGCCTTGACGCTCTTTCTTTACCTTTTTTGTTTGGCACAAGTTCGCCGATTAAAGCTTTATTTTTCAGTTCACTGTTCGTGCTCTCGTTACCTTCATTCGTGTCAATATAAATCTGATCACATTGAAGTATGTGTAATTGGCCTCTGAAATCTCCGATAACGGCGCACAGGCAATTTTATATTTTGTAGCGTGAGCTACACAGCCGAGGTTGAGCACTTTCCCGTGACTGTCAAAGAGCCGTGCTGCGCAAGCGCGAGCAGGATGACGTCACACGGCGCACAGCTGGCGCGCCGGAGCCGCCGCCGCCGCACGCCCGCCGCCGCCGCGCGCGCCTCGCCGGTCTGCGCATGCGCGAGGAGCAGCGACGTCACACGGCGCACAGCTGGCGCGCCGGAGCCGCCGCCGCGCGCGCTCCGCCGCGACCGCGCGCGCCTCGCCGGTTTGCGCATTCCAGAGGAGTGACGTCATAGCCGCGGCGACGCACTGACTGCGCCGCGTGCCCAGCTGTGCGCCTCCGTTGCGCAGTAGCCAAGTCTGATCGCTGCACCGGAGCCGCTTGATAGCGCCTCTCATTTTGTGCGCCTAAGCTCACGCTACGTATATCCTGGCATAGCCAAACTAAGCCACCGCAATTTTTTCAACGCGTCGGTGGTTTTGTTGTGCATGTGTCTCGCCATTTGGCTCAGGACGATTTTCGCGTTTTGTTGTGCCCACATTTGCTGGAGACGTGAGGTCGGAGCGTAGGCAACTGGCCCCCTTGCACGAGAACTGGCGTAGCCATGCGCGTTCCAAAGAAAGCTCGTGCAGGGAAAAACAAGCAAAGTACCAAGGATGTCAAATTCAGGATCTAGAAAAAACCACACTGTATCGAAGCGCCACCACACACGATTTCTCGCATTGATGTACAGGCCTGGAAGGCAATCCCACCGCCGTCTGTTGGTTCAGAATCACACTAACCAAGGGTGGGGTTGCACCTTAATAAGAAGTTGGCGGCAAAAGAAAAGGGAACAAAACAGACTGGTTCCCACATAAGAAGCTCTAGAGACAGTATATATTGCAGTGTTCTCCTACATGCAATGGATGGCGATTGCAATATTGCGTTCCGCAAACGGAACATGTACAGTTATTTTAGGAGCACCCAAGGATGGGTTGTTTTGGGATACCCAAATCTACGTGTACCCAATAAACAGCCGAATATGGGGGTATGACTCACGATAGGAAGGCCGGCCTTGAGGTTCCGCTTCCTGGTCTCTTTGACATCGTCGATGCTGTTGTAGCCCCACCGGCTGAGGTGGAAGCCCAGCGCCCAGTAGGGCGGCATGAAGGGCCTCCCCACCAATGCCGTGTACTGCTGGACTACAGCCTCGGGCGAGGGCCCCATGAACACAAAAAGGTCCACGATCCCGCCCGTGCTCCTCAGGGTCACGGACGGACTGGGCTTCAGCACGATGTCTGCCGATCAAAAAACATAGCACGGCACCTATACACCAGTACGCTGCGCTGACATAACAACGCTGCGGTGGCACTTCAATCGGCACGGCGCAGAGGCTTCTCTTTTTGCGAATCTGGTATTTGCAGTGCCCGCACCTGGTGTGGGCAAACGAGTGCTTGTTTGTAAACATTTGCTATATCTTGTCACCTCAATCCAAGTTGACCCACCCTCGACCCTGTGCTTTGGATTGCACTGCTAAACGGCTGTCCGAACAGCACACAAAAGATGTCGTGAGCGGCATTTGCTCTACCGGGAAGTGAAGGTTTCCCTCCGGTTGTGGTTTTCTTTGAGATGTCTTCTTTACAGTGGGGAAAGCTACCCTCTGCCTACGTCCTTGGACAGAAGCCTGGAGCGCGCTCATCTCGTGGTTACAGACAGCCGCCCACACGCTCTGCTGGTGGTCGTCAATATCTCCGCTTTTGCTGTCGATTCTCATTATACCGAAAACAAAAGAGAGGAGGACACGACAGCGAGGAGGTGAGAAGGAAAGCCGTGCTGTTTGCGCGGTGTATGTCTGAAAACTAAACGGCGGTCCAAACCAGCCCGCAAAGGGGTGCGGGCGTCCGGGGTTGGAAGTGCGCTCCTATCCGATCTGAGCTCCATGCTGGCCTCCATTAAGTGACGTAATAAAGCCATCACTATGGTCGAGAATAAAGAGCAAGTAAACAGACCATCTAGTTGATGTTACACATCTTTGAAAAAAAAAAAAACGGAAACGACAGACGAAACGTTCCAACGTTCTTATTATTCAAGGCTGGTTCACACACTGGCTACTGCTTACGACCAAGCTCGTTACCTCTCTTGATCTCTTACGACAAAGAGACACACTCATACCAGCTATTCAATAGACGTGGAGCACTTGCAATTTCGTATATTTCCGTATATTTTGCGCATCATTTTTTTACTATTGGCTCAAAAAACTTTGACCAATGTTACGAACTACCATTCCTAATACCTAGCCGGTACCTTTGATCTCGTTGAATACTGAAAAACGTTCACTCGAGTGAAATGCAGTTCAAGGGCAACCTCATAGATGGCGCCAGTTGCCTTTGACGACACTTTGTAGCACGCTTAGCCAAAGCCCGGCGGAAAGCAACAGTGCGTGCTGGAGGAGGAGCTTCTACCGATTTTACAGCGCTGTATATAACTCGTTGGTCGGATTTTTTCGTGTACGCGTCTCCACGAAAAAAAGAAAAAAAAGAACCCTTCAGCGATTGAAGCGAAAAGTGCATACATCACGCATAGTAACATACAGCGCAGCATTCGTTTCAATAAAGAACAAGCACAGAACAAGCATCCGAACCACATAATTGACGATAAGGCGCTCCGGATAACAATGCGAAGCACGTAGCACTCACCGCATACGTTTCTCGGTAAAGATTACTGTTGTGCAAGCTGCCGCGGCGACGGCAGCTTGCGATGATGAGGAGTGACGTCACTAGCCTTTCATATATGAAATAAGAACCCTTTCTACACTCCGTTTCACCTTATATCCGGACGCAGCGGACGCTAGAAGCTATCCTAGCCAATCCCGTTCTGTAAACGTAGCCCATGATACGCTTTCCGCGCTTCGCTGTGCTTCCTCTCTAAGGTCACGTGACACTCACACGGCCTTAAATTGTCTTGATTGCTCGCAACATCCGCCGCGTTTCTATAGTAACTGATTTTATTGTTGTTGCAGCACCCCTATGGGTAGGCCACGCACTAGTTAGGACTCCCGAAAAACAGCGTGAATGCGAGGAGATGGCAGAGGGAAAAGAAACGGCAATACGACCAACGGCAGCATTTGGTATAGTGCAGTGGGCAATCGTTGCAGGTGATACGACAGCTTCGCTAGCCAAGCACCTTCATAGCGTGCATTGGAGCCCCATTTTTTTGTAACCCGTCACCGTCTACGGAAGGTGCAATGCTTACCCATTGCGTTGCTGTTGAGAAGGAAGAGGCCGCAGCTTTCGCCCGTTTCTTCGTGAATGAGCATGAACGGATGGCTGCTGTAAAGATTCTTGCCCTCCTGCGGGAAGAGAAAAACTCGGAATTATTTCAGTTCTCTTGTTTCGCTCTTCGCTGCGAGCATTTTTGATTGAAAGTTTCTGACTGCAAGAATGCACCATGCAAACTATTGGCGATTGCGCATGATTCAAAGCACTATGAAACGCTAGTCGGAAAAGTGGTTTCAAGCGTTGGCATATTCTAGGGTAGCTAGACATATGATAAGGACATTTTCTAGAAAACGCCTTCTTTCGAGATATATAGAAAAATATATAAATAACGCCATGCATGACGCTAGTATGACGTCTTGCACTCTCACGCTGCACAGCATTGTTACACATACAGTCGACTTTATTTCTGTGTCGGCACGCTTCTTTATATCTCTTTGTTCGCCGAGCTCCCCGTTCATTGCAATGAATAAATATCCAATTACTCTGCGTGAATGTGACAGACGGATGTTTAGAGCTGACTATTGCGAGAACAGAAAGCAAGTTTGCCATGACGACGGATATGCTCATTTCCCGCAGGCTGGGGTTTGCTAGACCCCTGATCTAACGGGAGCAATCACGGGGCGCCACGTTGTTGGTCCTTGTTCGCAGTTCATGCACAACACAAGTTTTCATTTGTCGTCTGCCAAGGAACAACGAGCCTGGCTGAGTGGAATACGCGTTGAACGTGCATACTCGTGCAGTCCTCCCATTCGAGATACTTAATTATTCTTGGCAGATTAATGAGAGCCACTTCTGAGCGGGCACAGCGAACGAGGGTAAACAATGTGGCCTCCCTCAAGTACCCTGTATTCGAACCGTCGAAAATTCCCGCTCCAAGTACTGAAGTTTTGCGTCTAAAACAAAACTAGCTCGAGTAACGGCATCTTTATAAAACTACGGTATACCTATAGAACGCTTTCCCCGACTGGTGTGTTCAGCGTCCGGTTCCGCTCATGCATCGAAAGGGGTCCCGAGGCGCCAACAATTGACGTCACAGGAGCCGGTGTGTCATGTTGTCGAGTGTCGCGATCCTAGCTGTTAGGTGTAGAACTTCTTTAAAAAAAATCACGAGAATGCAAGTGTTGCTTTCGTCACGGCGTCCCAGCCCCTGGCTGCCAAAACTTCTGTGATAGCCTCCTCCTATACTCGTAAAGCCTGGCAGTTCGACGACGGAGCTCATAGAGTGCTTGGTCGCTGATTTGGAGCGCGAGGGCCAGGTAGCACAGACCATCAAAGAGTCATTTCTCTGGGGGAACATGGACGTCAGCGCACAATGTTTGCAGCGGCGAGGATCCGAAACACACTTGTTCTCTCGGGAGAAGTGTGTTTCGGCGTCTCGCCGCAGCGGGGCGCCAGCCACGTGGCTCTCCTCTCATCCGTTGTCTGCCGTTCCAGCTTTTCCATTTCGGCGGCCGCTTCTCGTGGCGATCTGCTAGGCTTTGTCAGTATATAGGAAACTATATGCTTCTGCGTACCGTTAAACTCGAGAGCGACCCGCGGGAAAACAGGCGCGTCTGCCACATCCACCACCGCTGCTCTGACACCGCCTGGATCGCGGCGGGCGGCGCATCACGCTTTTATGGCGCGTCACCGAGCGGAAGTTGAGGAACCATTTTATGGGCGCGTTTTACACTTGCTGGATCCGCTGGCGAATCCGCCCAGCACCTTGCCGCTGGGGTGAAACGCTGGGCGGAAAGCGCGGCGGCGAGCCGTTTGGGTCGGGACCTATTTCTGCCGCCTGAACGAGGCGTTTCGCTGACCGGAAGTGACATTCTTGCTCAGCGCGCCACCCGCCTACGTCATGACTTCCCCGGGCAGCAGCGCCCGGGAAGTCGGCTGCTCTCTCCCCGGGCGGCAGCGCCCGGGAGAGAGGCCAGTGAGAACTCTCGCGCCTTCTCGTCATATTTGACGGGGTGTTTCGAGAATATCTGCCGCAGCCGGCGCCGCCGCCCGCCGCTCGAGGGGAATAGATGCAAGCGCATCCCGCTCGTCGCCGCCGCCGCCGGGAGCGGATCCGCTCCCCGCGGCAGCGGATTTCATGCTCGGAGTGTAAAGCGTTGCCATTATAGAGCGCAGCTCTTAGGCGCCTGTTTCCGGCAGGCGGTGTCGGCGTCGCCGTCGCCGTCGGCGTAACCGTAGGTCACGGACCCCCCAGGTCACGTGACCCAAATGGTCACGTGACCCCCGAGGTCACATGACCTCCCGAAGTCCCGTGATCCTTAGGCCGCGTGACCTCCCCCGAAGTCGCGTGACCCCGAGGTCACGTGACCCCCAGGTCACGTGAATCCCCCGAGGTCACGTGACGCCCCCCCCCCCCCGTGCCTCCCCCTCCTCCTCAAGAGCTGCGCTCTAATTCGGCTTTACAGGGGTTGTAAACGGCTTTCATTTTTTTTTTTGGACGATGGAAACACAATAGGCGGAGACGCGTTCCATGCATTGCGATGAAACGAGTACTCGTCAACTGAGATTTTAAATGGTGAGGTCCTTGCCGTGGGGGATCGTCCGGCGTTGAAGAGGGTGATCTTTTGCCAGTCAGTGCTACGAAGCAGTGGCGATTTGACGTCCCCGACGCCGTACACGTAGCGGGAGGGAATGTACGTCGACAGCTGAAGGAACTGGTCCGCATACACCAGCGTCGACAGGTTGGTGTGGAACCTGCGATACAATGTGCCATAATAAGAAATCCCTCCTATGCCCATTGTACCGTAAGGACTTTTTCATCGCTCAATAAAAGCGACTTCTAAACTATGGGGATTTCGCAAAGACAAGAAGCTTGCAAATCACAATATAGTCTTTATAATCGATACGGCTCCGATACAAAAAAGAAAACGAGACTTGCGCGTACAAATATATCAGGGCCCATATATTAGCTGTGCAGTAATTTTTATATGGCTGTGCATAAATGAGCAAGGTGTTGCAACGAAAATGTTCAAACGTTCCAAAAAAATCAACGAGGTTGGGGGCCTTAGAGCAATAAACGGGCAGCTGAAAGTGACCTCCAATTGTTTCTGCCATGTTGCACATTTTTGACCACTAGACACGTGACCTTGTAGTTTTACGTCTATATTTTAACGAAGTAGCGAGCACAATTAATTCTTTATTGATCTTTGATAACAGTACCCACGAGATTAGTTACGTTTCGTTTGTTTTATGTCCAAAACCTGCTTTTACGACAAAAAATCGGGCAGCTTCGCAATTGCTCCGCTAAATGCCGTCAGCCGCGACGCTGCATTTCTTTTTTTTTTTTTTCAGAGGTAGACACTAATTTTTGGGGTCAACAATATTGAAAACATAGTTTATCATGTTTTTTTACAGCGATCGCAATACAAATCTCGTCTCAGTTTGGCGTAAACGCCTCAGGATTTGGTACGATCACGTGTCTAGTGGTCAAAATAGCACAGCATGGCGGCGGCCTAGTGGGCGTCACAATTGTCTGGTGAACGGGATATGAGTTTATCGCTCTAAGCCCCTCTGGCTCGTTGCTAAAAATATAGCGTAGTTATGAACAAATGAAAACCTATTTACGGTAACGAACTACCAGTCACGGCGGACGTTCAAAAATTGCAAAAAACAAACAAACAAACAAACAAACGAATAGACTTATTGCTAAATGACCCCATCACCAAAGAGAAGGCTGGGAATGTAGGTACACGCGCTGCACACGTTCGTCTTCCATATATAAAATATTCGAAGTAAATATACAAAAGAACACGTTGAAAAACACACGTGCGTAATGCCATCTTTTTTTTTTTTCTTTTCATAGAGTTACTGCTGCAGACGCCAGCGAGTGCGGAGCGTGTATCTACTATTCCCGGCATTCTCTTTGACGCTTGGGTCATCCGACAAAATATCTATGCGCCGAGAAAGTGAGGAAGATGAGGAGACGGGAGGTGTACGTGAGAACGGCAGAGCTCTGATTGGAAGGATTAGGGGGTAGACCTGAAGCTAGCTGTCTTCGTCTCCACGGCACTCGTCGAACGCGTTCGAATGCGAGAGACAAACGCCAAACGCTATTTACTAATTCCTATCGAAGTGCATTTCGGCGCCGGCACTAATTACGCTTCGGAACTAAGAACCCCAATTTCAGTCCTACAAATATTACTTGTTTTTTCTAGAAATCGATGAGGCAGAATAGTAACACGGAGTAAAATATCATCGAGTACCATTAAGGTAATTTTGTTCTTTCGGGGTTTCCTTAATATACCTCGATGAATTTTCTCAAAGAGTATGGGATATTTCTGTGGGCCACTGCGAGGGAGCCTAACTATAAATACAAAACAGCATAAACTCGATGGCGCGTTTATGTTTTGAAGGTTTCTTAACATATTGAGGCGTCATAACATACAAGGCTGAAATTAAATTATAGATTTTACTTAGGATGAGTTCACCCGTGTGAAAAACACCAGGACAGGTTTTTTAATAATAAAAAACACCTAGCTCGTGTGAAGCCATCAATGACATGGTGGGTCACGGTGGCGTTTATTTTGGCAATATAAAAAGACAAAACGTAAGGAAATATATTTCTTTTCCATCTACCCGATCTTTTTTTCTCGTAATAATCGCTCGCAGTGGCCACGATTTGGTGGCGTTATTTTGCTTCAGGGGAACTTACTATTATGCTAAAACAGTAAATGCACTCCTGTGAGCACCTCTCTAGCAAATCGTAGAACGATATGTAAAGAAACAACAACAACAACAAACAAACAAACAATTTATGCGTTTTTTTTCAAGGTTAACGCGCAATATATTTTTTGCGGTAGGTTAAACAATATTAAAGAATGATTTTCAAAGTGGCGGGTGGTAAAGGGGGACAAGCACCTGAAGCCGCGAGTTAAGGCACGCAATGTACTTACACGAGTTTCCGGGAAGTCGGACGGATGATCTCGATGTCGCCAGACTTACTCACGGAAGTTTCGTACATCACCGGGAAGTAGAATTCCTGGTTGGCGACATTGGGTAGCGGCACCTCATAGCGGCTCATTCGTGGGTCATAGATCTGCAAAGAGAAACGCTTATCGGCGACGAGTAACAACTAGCACATTCCCAACCAACGCACATGTGAAGAGTCGAAAAGCTCCAAAATGTCTGCAAGACATTTTGGAGCTTTTTGCGTGGGCAAGGTGGAGCGTACGGTACTTGGCAAGTGGCTGTTCAGGATTTCTTTTTTTTTCAAAACGTCAATTTGTTTTTTGACGTACTCGTATGCGTGCCGTGTTGTCGCTGTAGTGGATGACATCCGCCTGCAGCTGGTCGATGTCGTCCGGAAGCCCCGAGGGCGTCACCCTCTTGAGCCTCACGGACGTCCTGGTCGGAGACCGGCCAATGGACTCCACTTTGTAGCCGAGGTAGTTGGCCGGGTAGAAGCAGACCGGAGGCAAGATGAACCCCGGTTCCAGGGACTCCAGCGTGGCGTTGATAGGTTCGAAGCAGCAGCCACGGGTCCTAAAGGCCATAGCTGGTCTTGTAAAATGTGGGACAAAAGGGTCCCGGACAAAATAGTCGAGGTCTAAATGGCTTCGGACAAAATGGTCTCGGTTAAAATGGCAAAATAGTCTGGGACAAAATGATCCCGAGTGATTTGTAGACACCTTGGGTGCTGTTCGTTAGTTTTAGTGAACTGCTACTCTGAAGCTTCATTTAGGACACGCGTAATGTGTATTATATTGTATTCAAGCTTTCGTGATATATTTTAGGAAACACCTAAAAAAAACAAACGTTAACTAAAGGTCGATTATCGCTCACTGGGCTCAATGGCTCCTGTCCACATAGGCCAGACTCCAGAGCCCTGTACAAAGCTGGAGCATGGAAGTGACCCACTAAACAAATACACACGCGCACACTAAAAGCGCAAGGTCGCGATGCAGTCTTTGCTACTGCATGATTAGTCCAATCAGCTCGTAACGTCGGCTGCAGTGTGACTTGAGTGAAATGTAGTATAGGTGTGAAAGAAAAATGGAAATCTCAAAACGCATGCACATGATGAATCATAGACGTCATGAACATGCTACATATCTGTGATGGCGCGTTATGGAACGTTTTTTTCTCGTGCTGATTATGCCAAATATTAGATATTTATTTCATATCTCTACTTCTATATTAAACACACACACACTCACACACATCACATATATATATTTATTTATATTTATATATATTATAATTTGCCCTTCTCCTTGGCTCACCTACTGGCATGTAATGTGTTTTAAGTTGAATATGCAAATCCTAAAACGATTAGCATTTTGTTGTACGGATATATGGTCAGTACCGCATTCCGGGACTAATTATGGCAATCAAAATATGAGATCTACACTACCGCGTTTTCTAAATTGGTGCAGTGAATTGAACATGAACATTTCTGAGTTGGACTCGGAAGGAGGTGCGTTCTGTTTTTCTTACGAGTTTTTCTAACTATACAGAGAATAGAGAGCGTGCTTGTAAGGGTAATATAAATAATGGGAAGAACATAGAACTATGTCTCGGCATGGTAAGAACATGAGGCGAGTGTACCATTTAACGTATTTTTCCTTTGCTATCTTTGGTGCTAATATTTGTTTTTGTTGATAATTATGTTAGTAATGTTATAGGTATTGTGCGTACGTCCTCTGCTGCTGTATGGGGGGCAGAGGCTAGTCAAGCAACACCGAGTTTCTGTTCTCTCTGCCTTGTTTCTGCAAGTGGAGAGAAATAAAAAAATTGAATTTGCATTTCAACTTTTGTATTCAGCAAAACTTTTCTTTTCTTTACCTTCAACATGCATAAAGTACAAACAATCAGACTAACCTCCAAAGAGCAAACAAACTACGCCGGAAAATCTGCCTGGGACCATTTTATTTGGGTTTGCGTTTGGGACGATTTTGGCCACCAATTTGACCGGGACCCTTTCGACCAGTATTCCGGAACTTTTACCGGTATGAACCCGTTTACTTTCATGCAGGTGTCAAATAATTTTTTTCCACCGTATGGTCAGAACACCAGATGACCGTAGAACACTTTATCATGAGCTCAATATAATTGAACAGTGGATGCAGCGATTGGCAGATGAGCCTAAACACGGGAAAGTGCAAGTTACTTACATTTGCTCGTCGTACCACCTCGTCTGACTTATAGAGTGCAGCTCTTAGGCGCTCCATTTCCGGCATCGAGCGGCGTCGGTGTCGGCGTCGCCGTCGGCGTAACCTGCGCAGCTGCATTATAGGAAACGTCCCATAATGCACCGCGGTGACGCTTTCGGCACGATGTTCAAACGTCACCTTGCCGAAAACGTCGCCGCGCCGAAACGTCAGGTGACGACGCGCGTTTGGCGTGTGAAAGAGAAAGAGGGGAGGAGGAGAGGGCACGGACGAGGAGAGGGCATACCCTCCTCCCAGTACCCTCCCCCTCCTCCTCAAGAGCTGCGCTCTAAATCAGCGTTACAGGAAGTTGTAAACGTATTTCGTTTTTTTTTCTTACAAACTAGTATCGATAAAATTGGTCACTACATATCATTTAAGTATCTAGGACTTCACCTCTCGAGCGATCTCGAATGGAGCAACCACGTTAACGAAATTGTCCTAAAAGCTAATCCCACACTTGGATACTTAAAACGGAACCTCAGACTGTGTTCACCCGAAATCAAAAGGCTAGCTCACACAACCCTTGTTTGGTCCCAACTAGAATACGCATCATCAATTTGGTCGCCATTTCAAAATTATCTCCCTAACAAACTAGACAAAAATGAAAACAAAGCACTGAGGTACACTAAAGCCCGGTTCACACAGTTGCGTTTGACTGCGTTTGACTGCGTTGCGGCAGCTAGACACCAGGACATCCCTGCTGCTTATATCGCGTGCCAAGAAGATTCCTTGAATTGATTCCACGCTTCATACGAAGCACAGAGTGCCGGTGACTCGCTTTCGGTTCTCGCCGCAACGCAGTCAAACGCACTCAAACGCAAGTGTCTGAACCGGCCTTTACTCCGACTACTCTTCCTATACCACGTCAGTTCGTAATCGGGCTGGACCTCCAGAGACTTTCTTTTCGACGAAGGCTTACCCGACTTACCCTCCTTCATAAAATGTATTATCACAACCCGTAGAAGAAAATGGTCCTTACCAGTGCCCCAGATTGAGTTTCCCCTAGGTCTGACAGTGTGTGTAAAATCAAATTCATCCATACTTTATCCTCGTTTTTTGTAAATTCCATACTACATCTTGCTATAGACGATTGTAGTTTATTACCTAACGTCACTGTAATAGAAATGAATGCCTCCAAGTTTTGTGAACTTGTCAGTGACTTCTTAGATCAATATGAATGAGTTATGAAATTTTATATTGAGCCGTTAGCTTGTTGTTATCGCCATTTAACATTTGTTCCATGTTTCTTCTTGTTTTCTTTGTTTTTGCTTTTCGTGTTTAAACAGTGTCTATTTACCCACTTTTGTGTAATACTCGGAAACGGGTCATCAAGGTAAATAAATGAATTGAAATTAAATAACCATGACGAACACCATGATGGTGCCCTTTTGAAGCTGTCTGATTGGTCCCATCAGATCGAAGCGTCGGCTGCGTCTGGACTTCGAATAAAACAAAGTAAAAAAACAAAGAAAATAAATTTTGTGCACTTTTTTAAGGTTTTTGGGAAGATGTAACGAGTGACGTAACTGCGACACCCGTTACTCCAAATAAGTGACGCAAGTACGTTACCCGTTACTGTTTTGAAAATGTAAGGAGTAGCGTTACTTTTAGCAAAAAACGTAACTCGTCACCGGGAGCGCCGATACTCGAAACGCGTTACCACCAGCACTGCTTTCTAGTCTCGTCCGCGCACATCCGCCCACATCACAGACGTTGTTACCTGCGGAAGTTATATAAAAAAAGACGGGTTCCGGCTCTCGGATTGTTCCGGACGACGTTTAGCGGTCTGGTTTAAACCGCTTTTAAGCACAAGGGCTGCAGGGGTCCGGATTGAGGCTGCACTGGATAAAGCGCGAAACACGTGTACGACGAAACCGTCTGATCCGACGTCCGATCAGGCAATACGACGGTCGGAGGCGAGGGTTTTCGACGCTCTCCGGTGCTACGAAAACCCTCGCCCCCGAAGGTCATTCCGGCAGTTCGCACGTCGGATCGGACGGTTTCGTCGTACATGTGTTTCCCGATTTACTGCAACCCAAGCATGCGACTCATTCACTGAGGAGGTGGACTCTGGTCAGCGAGGTGGACAACGAACCAGAACGTGAAGGAAGCGACAGTTGGATGAGCGTTGGCATATAATTAATTGACAGCAGACATGAGTTTGACTATTTGTATGCATATGTACGTTTACTGTGTTTGCAGGTATGCGTTTCTACTATTTAACATATAGCACAACATAAAAAAATGACCTCCCTGAGGAAAAAAGATATGTCGAAATATTTATAAGCGGTACAGGTTAAGAACTGCACCTCCAGTACCTGCTCGTTGCCTTTTATCGCGGTTTGGCTGAACGCGCGTTGATTTGTAATCAAATGCATAGAGCTCGCGCTTGAGGCGGCACTTCTACTGAATTACAAACTTGTCACTCACCAACTATTTAATGTGGAACGTACAACTAGGCACAGCTAGTATGCTAAACGCAAGGATTATTTACTAAGTTTCACCTGCAAAACAATGCTCTCTGCACTTGCGCGTATTTGGGGCTTTGGCCGGCAGAGCGTCGAAGCAGTAAACGCCCTAGTTTACGTTGAACACGATCACGTCTTAAATTTTAAAATCATGGGCGATAATTGGTAAGGGTGTGTATAGTGCCACACCTAGACCGAACACCTCGCCGGTTCAAAAAAGTATTTTATTCTATGAACATCTGCCCAAGGGAGTCGAAGATATTTAGCCCGTGTAATCCGATCAATAATTTGGGGTCTTTAAGATGAGTCATGTTTTCGTGATATGCTGGTAGGACGTTAATTGAAAACAAGAGCGGCAGGGGCAAGGATAAAACCCAGGATGCCTGAGTTTTGCAGGTCTAGTTTTACTACACCTTCTCCGAGTGGCGAAGCGTTGACAAATTCTGCCACGTGAGATGATAAGTGGAAAATCGCAACCTATTTTTTTTTACGAAACACGAAGCTGTGACATAGTAGTGGAAGGACTAAGTCAAATCAGGGTTGATATTCATAAGATAATTCCGGAATACAAATACTGATATACATGTGCTTTAAGTTCAAAATACCTATTCGGAGATATATTTGTCTTTGTTGTAGCGGGAATTTTTCAGTTGTTTCTGCAAAAAGCTAAAAAAGTATCACCTACTATAGATACAGACAAATACAGAAATAAATGTTTTCCAGAACCGTAATACCACCTACCACGGTTCGGAACAAAATAGGGAGCAGTTCGTAGCGAATGCAGATGGTAGTGCTCGTATTTTGGTGAGTGCTTGTGATATATCGGGATAGAGTTTCAGGCTTTCCCTCCAGTAAAGGAGGCTAATTTTCAGCTTCATGTTATAAACTTTTGGATGCCTCGCGCGAGAAAGATGGTTTTCAGTTTATTGTCATAACCCCATATTGTCGCGAAGGAAGGCGACGAGAAGATGTAAACGTGAATAAAAAAATAAAGGTTTAATCGGCGAAATTGTGCCAAATAAAAATAAGGAACGAGCGTCGAGGCAGCAGAAAAGCGGGTGGCGATTGGGCGGCGTGACAGCAAGCGAGAGCGAGACCGACTCGACAAGGTCACGCGCAGCTCTTTATCTAGAGTGCGCCACTATCTCTGAAGATTCGGCAAAGAAGGCTCGAGCATCGCGCGCTCGGGGCGAGAATGAACCGGCACTTTCGAGAACAAGAAAGCAGGCATAAGTGATAGAGTTACGTCTGGAGCAAGAATAGACGCCAATCTTCTAGAAGTCCGTGACGGAGCGTTGCTTTCTCGGTCCTGCGGGCGGCAATATCTTAAAACCTGGACAGCGTATCGCGATGCAAGCGATTCATTGCAAATGTATTTTACTATTCAGATCAAAAGAAATTATTCTAATCTATCTCGATACAAAAATACTGATACCCGAGAGTATATGTAAGGAAATATCTTGATACATTTGTATCGTGAGAACTCCTATTATATAATACATATTAGAGCACGAAACTTTGGGCGTCGGCTCTCCGTTCTTTGATTATCTGGTGGACGTCGCCATTTCGTTTCCTAGCGCAGAGCGGAATTGGCCATAATTCCAATTCCAATTAGCGACTACCTTAGATTTAAATAAAATGTCAGGAAGCTGCAAGATAAATTATTTTGTAAAACTTTTTGGGAGGACGAAAAACCGTCGTGCGCGATATCAGACAACGCTTTAAATAGCTGATAACAATGAGTTTAAGCTACAAGACGGCTGAACTGTCGTTCCTTAATTGTATACACCTTTTTCGCTTCTAACCTCGCACCCAAGCCACGTTGTCTCCGGCATCCGGTATGCGTACCGAAATTAAAAAAAAAGCAGAGAGATTACGGCCCTGAAGGCGGGTAGCAAAGTATAGAAGGGTCCATAGGCGTAGACTATGGGGGCAACGGGGCTCGTGCCCCCCCTGGTGAGATCCAGGGGGGCAGAGCCCTCCGGGCCCGGGCCTTGATCTTTTTTTTTTTTTTTGCTTGTGTTTGTTGTTAGTTTGTCTTTGATAATTTGTATTTTGTCTTAAATGTATAATACTTCACCCATGTTTGTGCACCACACAATAGAACGCTGGTTGTTTGTGGGCACTGGAAAATAAACCATTATTATTATTATTATTATTATTATTTCCGAGACGCTGTTTACGTGCCATGTAACGAGCTTCTAGTAGTAGGATGTAAACAAAATACCGCCCACGTTGCCTTTATTGACAAAATACGTGGGAAATGGAATCCCAGCGTGCTTGCGTTAGCTTCAATCTCCAGTTCTGGCGGAAACATAACGCGCAGCACCCCCCCCCCCCCCCCCCCCCCCCCGGGGGAACTTCTCAGCCTGCCCCCCCCGGGAAAATGGAAAGTCTACGCCGCTGGAAGGGTCATGACAAGAACGGCTGACGGTTGCAATTAAAGTGTTAACACGTTCTACTGTCGAGGCGAGAAGAAAGCGATGTTTTCACGCATACCGGAAGTTCCAGAACCAAAGATGGCGGCGCCCACGTAGAAAAGGTGTATAGCCTGTTTAGTGCCTCTAGAGGAAACGAGTCGCCAACCTGCAGGAATCGAGACTGGGTGTTGACTCGGGGTGACAGTCGATCCTCTGGCTCTCCCAGATGGAGCCACATATGGGGTTCTGGATGACCACTATCTCCTTGGAGGCACCGACATCCCTGACGGCCGCCATATTGGACATTTCAGGGTTGTTTGGACCGTACAGTTGGGGAAGCATCCTGGCCACGAATCCCTTGTCCGACATCCGGGAGTCTGAGTGCACCATCGCAGGTAGGCGCTGGACTTCGCCGCTGTTGCCTCTGCCACTGACAACGCTGCCAAGTCCCAGGTTCGTGCCACCGGGTCGTCTGCGCGGATCTTGTTTTCCCTTTTCCAGAGCTGCGAAGAGTTTAACGTGTTCGTGAGGAATAATGATTTCAGCTGCAGGGTGTTCTCGTGCGTTCTTGAGACGTAGAAAAAAAACTGCATAAATAAACAAATGAATTGTCATAGCCGCCTATTCTTTTTTCTCGCGTCAGTTGAAACGTGGTGGCGCCATTGTGCAAATAGTCCTAACCCTTTCCGGTTCTGAACTCGAAGGCGGGTTTTGCAGTATTTGCGAAATAAAATATGCACAGCTATCTTCTGGAAATGGCCACTTATAACACTGTCAGACTTAATTCACTCTTATGATAAAAGAATGATGAGTAAAAATTATATAATATATGTGAACCGGAAGTGTGCCGGGGCTACCTGATACATGGCGCCACTGCGTTTGTTGCGTTACAAAAAAAGGGGCGAATAAAGGAGGAAAGCCCGCGAGGTCAGCGCCATAACAATAGTTTACCTGACAGCTCTACAAGAGGGGAGAGAAATACTACGCACGCAACGCTGGGAAAAAGTGCCTTTTTCGCCCACAATGTGCGAAGGAGTGAAATATATACTTTTGTGTGTGTGTGTGGGGCAGCGCCATGTTGAGTATTGTTACGCCTCCTGGCGTGTGTCCGGTTCTCCGGTCGCGCTGGATTGGGGCCAAATGGTGACCTTGGGGCGCCACCGTAGGCTCTGCGGTCGGTTAGGGAATCTGTGCTTGAGGTCGTCGCTGATACGTATCGTTATCGTGTGCCGGGGTTCGCGTGTTGAAACGCCTTTTTATTAATGTTTCCGGTAACACGCACACGTAAACTTAATCCCGAGGATTGTGACATCCGCCGCAGTCTAAGTGGTAGCAGACAGAAAGAATTCACATCGCGAAGCTCACTCTGAAGATTTCGTGATTGCAGATGTAGATTCTGGTGCTCAAAGCATGTACTCTGTTGTCCCACGTGTGCCACAAGAAAATATGTTGCGCATGTAACGGAGGGACGCCGTAAACAAAGCATGAAATGTTTCACTGCAGTTTTCATGGCGTGGGCCGCACGCCTCTTCTGGGTGACGGTGGCTCTTCGGAATGGAAATATTACTACCACCATTATTAGCGCCCGTTCACACCTCTTGCGACCGAGTACGACCGAGAGAGACGAGATCCTCGCTTACTACTTTTGCAGCCTCTTTTAGGACGAGGGGACCACAATGGCATTATGGCGCCATCTATGCGGTGACCTGGAACTGCATTTCACAAAGAGCGAAGGTTTTGCGGGATTTCCGAGGCCAAATGTGCGTAATATCTCATAGAAAGGCTCGTTTATAACATTGACAAAAGTTTTTCGAGCCAAGAAAGAAAGGATAATGCGCGAGAGAAATAAAAAAATATGCCGGACCGCCAAATTTATATTTCTACCCAATAGATATCGTCAGTGTGTCCTCTCGTTTAAGAAGTTTTAAGGAACCCAGGTTTAAGAGGTCGCAAGAGTGTGAACGGGCCTTTACACTGAAGGGAACGAATGAAGAGGGCACTCAAGGTTGCTTGCGCGCATTGCTGCCATTATTTTGTTAGCTCTTAGATTTATAAACGAGCTTTCAAAGATCGTATATCGACCGTGCCGCTTGTAGCAAGTGAAAACAAGTGCTCGAAGTAGGCCTGTTGCGAACGCGAGTCTAGCATTGGTTCAGTTGCTTGAAATCTGTGGATGAGCTTGCCTCGATATTGAAAATATAGGCATCTTATAATCGGCAGGTCTTTTATTAGAAATTGAAATTTCAGCAGCTTTCCTTCTACGGTGGTTGTGTACTTATCCACATAACAGATGGAATCCATTTGTACTATGACGGTCAACTTAATACGCCGGATCTCTGCAAACCTGTAGAAAATCGCGATCCAGAAAAACAAACAAAGAAACTTTGAAGAAAACTCCACCTGTGTCCGGTGGTGGAAATAATACTTCAGCTACTAAGCGATGTACGTATTTATCGATTCGTATCAACATTGCCGCAGTCAAGATATAAACGTCAGGGTCCAGTAATGAACAGCCCTTTAATAATTGCGCCCAGCGACAAATTATTTCCAAAGAGCGCACTCAATATCAGAATTACAGAGAATTACACCAAAATACCGGTTTCAATAATGCCTTCTGTTACTTCAAAGAAAGTAGGCAATATTTCCATTAAATAGTCATAAGAATTCAAATATGTACCAAAATCACACGAATCAAGGGGCCAGGAGGGGGGGGGGGAGAGAGACACAACACCGTGTTTCGAGTCACTTCGAACTGATCAGCTTCCCTGCACAGCTGAGTCACGCTAAATTTGAAGGTCTCGTCCAACCAATTGCGCCTCTTATCTGTCTTCCTATAGGTGTGCTTGAGGACGTGTACTCGCTTTAAATTGACACCGAGCCTCATTTCCCCCCCCCCCCAAAAAAAAAGAAAAAAAAAAACTGCATGTGTATTAATTAATTTTGCGGTAAACTGCGCAACGTGTGGCTGTGAGACAAAATGAACAAATGGCGTTGCTTATTGCAGCTGCGGGGCAGAACGGGGTGTTCAGCTCCATTCAAGAGAATGTTGGGAACAAATTGATGGCTATGGGCAAACGGCTTCGATCTACTAACGCAACCCGGTGAACAGACGAAGAAAAAAAAACATTGGGGAAGAGCTAGGTGAGTCCAAGTCTTCACAATTTATTTATCGGTCTTGGCGGACATTAGACAGGGAACTAATCGTCACGGTAGAGTTAACTGATTAACAAAAAATTTCAAGTTCCACATTTTAATATTGGTTTTAGGGGTAACGTTAAACGTAAACCTTTCGGTGGACATCCACCTGGTTAGAAGTGACAATGAAGAAAGGAAACTCTAACCAAGAACGGAGACGGAGCCCGACGTTTCAAGGCCAGTTCGGCCTTGATCACGGGTGACTGTTCTTGTCCTTGTCGTCGTCTTGCAAATTGCCCGGTGTTATTGGTTTCTTTAAAGCGGCCGTTGTATCTGCACGTGCTTTATGGTTCATAGCGCCTCGCGTGACCTTGCAAGCCTCTTGACGAAACGTCGGGCTCCGTCTCAATTTTTGGTTAGAGTTTCCTTTCTTTCATTCATTCAGGGGTAACGTTGTATTAGCAGAGTTCATGGCAGTTATTATTAAAGGCCAGACCAACTGTAAAGGGATAGCTTTAAGGAGGCTCGTGCCGCAGAAGAGTTGGCGTCAGCGTCAATGGTAGTGGCGAGAAGGTCCTGGTTTGTCGACAGGTTCCTGACGTCAGAGCCACATGGTCTCGTGCGAGAATTTCAGAACAACCCACAATGCTCACCCAAAACGTTGCACCACGCGTGGAATGGAAGTGATTTAAACATGACATGGAATGCGAATTAGAGGGTCGACGTATGTCTGAAATGATTTCACTTTATAAAGTAATTAATTTTTGATTTAAAAAGAAAGAGAATTTGAATATTTTAGGAGGAGCCTGAAGTCGAGATCCACGACCCTTCGGTTGCCATGCAGACGCGCGACTG
>JAZHYW010039975.1:0-21806 GCA_037355805.1 Ixodes ricinus
GTCCTGGGATGAATGTGTGTCGCGCAAGAGAAGCTCTTATGCAGTCGTATTTTTTAAGTTACAGACATATAAAAAAGAAACGCGGAGGCATGCGGTTTAGAGAAGCTCATTTTAGCGAACGCCGTTTTAATCCTGACCCCAGTTTATTGAATCTCTGCGAGAAACCCAGTTTAGAGAAGATGGCGATGAGCTTCCTTTAGCGAAATCGGCCGCCGCGAGAAGCGGTGTGAGGATGGGTAAGGTGAGTTAACTTTTTTGTAATGAGCCGCTGCAGACTGCCGCCGCGAAGCGGCGTTAACGCGGAGCGGCGGTGGGTTAACACGCGCCCCGGTGATTGTACGGCCGAAGTAGGAAAGCCTTTCTTAAACAACGTCCCCTTTTCGATAAACGGCGATTCTCTAAACAGAGGCTCCAGTTTCTCTAAACCGAGGTTCGATAAAACGTGCCCATTCTCTAAAACGTGTTTCAATGAAATGGCATTCGATCAACCGTAGTAAACTTTAAAATTACTGAATTCCTGTCACTGGTTACTATTGCAATAAATCACTACTTTCGGTGTAATAGTATTTACGCAAGTAACTGGATACGCAGGTAACCTCTTTACGTATAGCAGTGAGCTGGAATTCACTATACCCTGCTCATTTTAGGTACCGCAGGAGGCTAGCGCGAGTCCTGCTCTCAGGGCACGTCTCGGCGGCACAAGCTCGTGCACTAAGGGTTGCTGCCAACGCTATGAGCTCGCGCTTCCAGCCTTCGCTGCGGTCAACATAAGGTGAAACGGAGTATAACTATATTACATTTGATTCTCTAAACAACTCGCATACACGCACATGCTCACACATGCGGGCACAAACGTGCATACACACACTCACGCTTGAACACACGCACGCGCACGCACACACGCATAAACACAAGCACTATGCAGCGCGAAGATCCCCTTTAAAAATATACCCGCAAAAAAAAAAGAGATTAACAAATGAAGGAAAAAAAAGGAAAAAGAAAAACAACAGCGATAGTGGCGTTCTGGAGGAATCTGCATGCACAGCAGTAGCTTTTGTTTTCTTCTTTTTTGGCGGTTGGTGTTGCCGATGGAGGGAAACGCTCTGATTTATGGTCGTCGGTAAGGCCCTCTAAACAAAGAAGCGCGTGCCTCGATGAGAGAAGAACTGAGCGCGATAGCTTCGGCCCGCGCTATCTGTGCTCCGTGCGGTCGCCAACCGTCCTCCTCCGCCCTGGCGCTCGCTCGAGCGCGGTCCGGCGGGGCTCGAAGGGGCGCTCGTGCGCGCCCGTGGCTGCCGCCGGCAGCCCGACGTCCGGGAGCCAAGACCGCGGTTTCGACGTTCTCGGGGAGGACCCCGCAAGCATTCTGCACCCCGATACACTCGAGGTGGAGGGAGCGTGGCGATGCTAGAATGACCATCGGTGACGAAAGGTGTAAACTCCTTCGTGCCGCACCTAGAGCCACTAATGATCTAGCCGGTGGCGAAAATGCATCTCCACGGCGCTGGTCGCCTTTACGCGCTTTTTGGCGCCGTTTGATTGCATCCGCTTCATTTGACACCAACCATAGCCTCCACTATACTCACAAATCCTGGCAGTTCGACGACGGAGCCATATATAGTGCCCGGTCGCAGATTTGGAGCGCGAGGATCTGGCAGCACAGACCGTCAAGAAAGCCATTTCTCGGGGAACCTGGACGTCAACGCACAGCATTTGACAGCGAGCGAGGACCCGAAACACACTTATTCGCTCGGGAGAAGTGTGTTTCGGCGTCTCGCCGCAGCGGGGCGCCAGTCATGTGGCTCTCCTCCTCATCCAGTTGGTTCTGAAGCCTCTATTTTTTTCATTTCGGCGGCCGCTTCTCGTGGCGATCTGCCAGTCTTTGTCAGTATTAGTGCCACTAAATAAGCTACGGCTTCAAAGTAACGACACTTGCCCATATTGTGTTTTAAAATCATGGTTGCTGGTTACCTGATAGCTTTATTTGAAATCACAGGAAACGCTCCTCCGCCCTCCACAATAGTTTAAACAGATCGCGGCAGAGCAAAGCAATATTACATGAGCTTTCTAACACCGAATCTAACGCGAAGGAAGTCGTACTTTTGAATCATGACGATCGGCAGTTGCGTCTGCTCTGCACAAGGCACCAAAATGGCGGCGCCCACATCGGAGAGCAGAGTCCCGATACCTTGAGTGCAGCTCATTTAGTGGCTCTGGTCAGTATATAGGAGGCTATGCTCCAACGGATCATAAAGCGTTGGCTGCGTCATGTCGGAGTGAAACGAAGTGTAGAGAATACAGATCAACTCGACGCTCTGACATTGTCACACAACTACGGTGGCGCTGCTGTCGGCCCTGCGCATGCGCAAATGCTTCGCCTCGGGTGCGGTTTCTACGCATGCGCACTGGTGCCCACATAGACGCTCTCAGAGGGTGAATTCGCGTGGTGCTTTCGCCGCGCTCTAGATCTATACCGTCAACACTGAGCACGGAGTCGGGTTCACGTCCCACTCGCGCTGCCGCTGCCCAGGCTACATCATTAGGGCGAAACTTTTTTTTGTTGTTTTTTCGGGGCGGTTTTATTGTTTGCCGAGTTTCCTCCGTCAATAGTAGTGACCGTCTCAACCATTCTTGTGCGGGGAAGTAGACACAAGACCATTTATGAAGCCCATTCAATCAACCGAGATAGCACCCTTTTACTGGTTTACCGCGCACGTTAGAATAAGTTTGAATTTATTATCGGACATCGGTTGCAGGGACATCAGGATCACTGCGAACAACCTTGACGAGGGATGAAAGAAGCTACATCGCACTTTTGTAGACACCTTGCAATGTTAAAGTCAAATATAATAACCTAGAGGGAAAAGTCCCATGCATATCTGCTGTCTTAGGAACAGCGGGGCATGTGGGACATATTGCTGGCGACGCATTGAGATACACAAAAGAAGCAGAAAAACACATCCCCTGATGAAGTTGGCATTTGCATTATTCTGTAGCTTTTGTTTTGTACGGAAACACACGAGCACAGCATTGTATAAAAAAACAGGGGAGAGGGGGGGGATCGGTGGCCGATTGGCTTAGCGCACACTAAAGTCACTGAATCCTGGGAAGATAGTGCTAAACTCCCATATGGTCGCCATGTTGGTCCGTGAAATGAGCAATCTCTACTTTGATCCCTCCGTTCTTGGTGAGCCAATCTAAATTCGCTGGTGACGGGTAGCTGTATGGAGACGTTTCTCGTATACCGAGATTTTGCTATCCACACACCGGCGAAACAAGCGTACATCTTCGTACCACCACTATATGCTGTGTCGGTGCTTAGGAGGTACTGAAAAATAAGTTTACTGTTTTAAAATACACAAGAAGGACAATATAATTGCTAGAAATCCGTAGAGATGGGCATTATTGATAAGTTGATTGCATACACAGTGCCAAAGACGCTTATATTAGCGAGAAACGCTTCCAGCACGATGATGCTCCATGGTGATCTTGGCGCGACTGGTTTAGAACGACCTTCTGGAGGCATCAAAGATTTGAATGGACCGAGATGGCGGTTTTTATGGCAACGTAGACAAATTAGCCAATCGCCTTGCGAGGTTTCAGCCGTCTGTATGTTAGTGTCTGTTTGTGCCCGGCTAGCAGGTGGGGAAGGCAATGGCGCTCCCTTTCCCAGTACCCAGTGACGTTAGCAAACACCAGCTCGGAGCATATAGAGCGAAAGCTCGCGCTGAAAAACCCAGGAACCCTCGGGCTCAATCTCCACTCCTGCCCGTTTTGATCTGAATGAGCATCGTACTGGCGTGCGGTCGTGTGTTACTACTGCGTGGTGCACGTTAAAGACAACAGGCTAGCAGGTTTGTACTCGCACTGGCTAAATTTCTCATCTGCAGCTGAAAGACAAGTCGCCCGTTGAGGCAGACTAAGTTCTAAGCTGTATAATCATACGCACACCTCAATTTGTTTTTTATATAAAAAAAACTAAAATAAAAAGGGGGGGGCTGTCGAGCACTAGAACAACTTCAACTTGTCGCTGAAAAACGAACAGGCCTAACGTATGGTCTGTTTTCTTTCTCGGTCTTTTTCTGGGACCACCGATGTCGGCTCTCACGATGCCGCGTTTCACTGCTGCCTTTATTTCTCTGCCTTGCATGGCTCACAAGCTAGACGTTCACATGGCCGGGAAGACCCCAAATGCAGCGTGCCTACCTTTAAAGATGGGGAAGATGTTCTTCCATATGGTGAGACAGCCGCTGCGGTAGTACGCTGGCCCATAGCCAGCTCCAGGTAAAACAAGGGCAGGGCCACCGGAACACCAGCATCACGGTGTACGGGATGAGGAAGGCGCCTAGAACGACCACAGCGCCACGTTGAGGACGGAAGGAAGTGCATCCCAGGCAGACGTCACTGAGGCAGAGAACCAAGGGGACATACGAGACCGCACCGCACGTCATCAGAGAGTTATATTCACATATACACCTTAGCGATAACTCAGCACAAAAGACTGAGCGCTTGCTTTGCTCTATGTATGCGCTGTATCAGCCCTCCGATGCATGTGCAAGCTTCGCTTGCTTACACACCCAATGCAGCGTAAACTCACCACTTCGGAGCTGAGTAAGCGCTGAAAGTATGATTAATTCAGCGCCGACTTGGCGTTATTTCAGCACTGAGACGGATGTGTGAACAGGCCTTGGGACGGGAGGTTCACTTTATTCCTGCCGACTTTAGTTACACACGCTGGATCAAAATGCCTCTTGCTGAGGAACTGAAACCCAAAGGACCATGCTGGGAATCTAGTTACACGTCCCGCACACGGAAAGAAACGGTGCTTCATTACTCCGACATCGAAATCCTATTAATCACGAACGATGATTTGCAGTGATAATGTTGTACGGGGCAGAGGAATCTGCTCCACCTGCGCACTGCACCGCTACCAAGCGAGTTCACTAAACCCCGTCCACTAGCCTCGGTCAAATGCTAAGCTTCCCACAATCACATACCACGTTGATCACCCAAGAACCGGGACTATTGCAAGGAGGTACCGTACGATCGATCTTCCGAAAGTGGGTGTACCCAAATTCACTGGGAACCTTCACGATTTACATAAATTCTGGAGATAATTTAAACGTCACCACCCACGCCAATCCCGTTCTTTCCACCAGTCGGAAAGTTCTAAGTACCTTTGACGTATGTACTTGATTGACACCACCGAAGCGAGCCATCTAAGGGGCTCGACTGTCCGAGGAGAACTATAACCTTGTGGTACAGAAACTTCAGGGTCGCTCTCGACGACTTGTATGAGCTTGCCTCCGACCAAACAGCCCCACTCAATGTCACATACTTTTGTCAGCTCTACGACGAATAAAAACACTTTTCATCAATCAATCTACGACATGATACGTTTCAAACAGCCTTCCCTGAAATAAATGAGCAAATGACTAGCGGCTCAGCCTTTTTTCTGTATTGCTGCGCTCTTGTGCGCTGTTAACCGGGTGACCATGCTCCCTTCTATATCACCAAAAGATGAAGGACGTTGCACCGGCATCTTACAGACACACCTGACATGCGCTCCTGCACGAAAGAAGAAACTCATTTCCTTCATCATGGAAATCAAAAGAAAGTAAAAAAAAAGGCTTGCCTTCCCCCCTTTTTTTTGGGTATATTCCCCTTAATTCAAAAGTTGTCCCCTCCAGAAAATAAAAAAAGGTGCCGTCCTTTTTCTCTCTTTTACACTGCCACTAAAAAAACAAGAATAGGTTTGCTTCTCGCACTAACAGAAAGTTCTACGGATACTCATGCTCCAGAATAGCAACACCTCAGCACCCGCGCTATTTTTATTGAGCAGCGAGTTAGCCACATTGCAGGTAGCTTTCTGTTTGTGCAGTAACTTTACTGGCGTTACTTGTGGGTGCAAACTTGACCGCATTGCCCACCCCAGGGGTCTTGATCACATCAACCACACGCGGTCTGCGGGCCGCATGCGGTTCGCGAGTCGCTGGGACGCGGCCTGCAGGCAACGAATGCTGCGAGCCCTCGTTCCCATGCCTTCAGCGCGTAAAGAAATGGCATGCGCTATAATAATCTCATGTTGACGATTTATAGCTCTGCTCTTATAACGTATTTACATAATTACCATTCTGTTTTCATTTTGCCTTCTTGTCTTCTTTTATATTTTGTTTCTCCAATCTTGTCGCGTTAGTCACCTGTACCCGCAATTTCGCTTTTAGGCTGCAAAAGCGAGCACTTCGCTCAAGACAACACTTCCGCTGCACGAACTCTTGCTCAGCAGAGGAACTGTCAAAGATGAATCTAAGAGCTTGAGATTTTCGGCTTCAGAAAATATGGCCATCCAACTACAAGTATGTTTTTAGACCGCTGCTATCAAGAATCCTCAGGAAACAAAGCACTGTCATGTGAAGAGATTTCCTCTTTGTCTAAAAAATCTAGAGCTTCAATAATTCCTGAGTGAATTGGTTATCGAAAACGGCAGTAAGCTTGTACTCGTAGGAGCGGTGCCACTTTAATTCTTGTTATCACATCAGGCAAGGGCCAGAATTAGTCCTATAAACAAATAAAAGCTAAAGATGTCAGTAACTAAACTACAAGTTTACAAAAAAAGAAAAAGAGAGCATGAGGTTTCTCCTCAAAATCCTCCCCACTCTCCCCGCTCCCCCCCCTCCCTTTCCTTAGGTTGGCCCTCGAACTTTGGAGGTGGGCTATCTGGCCCCTGCACTCAAATGAGTTTGAGACCCCTGCCCTACACCCTTGAGAAGAAAACCTTGCAGTGACGCTGCGGCTGTTGTTAGTGTTACTACACCGCAAGGTTTTCATGGTACTAACTAGAAAACTACAAGACAGTGGACCACAGGGACACCTGGCTACTTTCCCGAGAAAATGTTGCTGGATATTGGTGGCCAGCTTACATTTTTCAGACGGGATGTAGACGGGCTAGCCACACTTCTCATAAACCGAATAATGAAGGCGCTTAAAGCATTCCACTAAAATAGTCGTGATATAGGAGCAAAGCGAACACGTTTTTTCTATTTTTTTATCAAGTTTCTTTTTTTTAGTGTTTGACTGAAACTTGGCTGGACGATAAATTTTCGAATATATGCTGTTTTCCTTCTGCTGTTCATCGCCGTGGCTGAGATTATGCTCCGACTCGTCAGAAATCCAGGGGTGGCGTTTTAATCGCCGTCGACGATTCGGCTACCTCGCATCGAAGACGTGACCCGAGTCCTATACTCAGAATCCGTCTGTATTAATCTGCGGTCAAATGATGGACCTAACTATTTGATCGGCAGTTATTAGTTTCCCTATGTCTCAGGCAATAGCATTTGTATTGAGCACTTTGAAACGCTAGAAAAAGTAATCGATTTTTATCAAGTTCTGAGTACATATATTTGTGATGATTTGAACTTGCGTTGTGTTGATCTGGTTTACTGATTTGTCAACAACCAAAATACTTCAACAATAAGCGAATTATTCCGACTTTTAGAATTCCACATACTTTAATAGTCCGAGACAGTTAAACGAATTGAAAAACAACGCGAGAAAATGTTTGGTCTTTATCTCATTAAATATCCGATAAATGACTTTTCGTTGGGTGATGCTCAACTAGTGAAGGCTGACGTATATCACCCACTTTTCATTGACACTTTCTCAGTCTGTGAAAGCCACGAGTAGTATGCGTCAAACGCAGGATATCTTTATGAGTATTTTCAATATTTTGACTATTCGCCTTTTTTAAAAAATGGATCTGTTGATTCAGTGGCAGAATCTTCACGACTGTAGCAAGAGTTGGAGTCGACAAATTTATTCGCAAAACGTTCCTCAGAGTCTCGGCCAAAAAAAGCTACCCATTGTAGTATCCTAAAGATTTGTTGTACTGCATGCGCAAAAAAACACACTGTTAACAAAATGAACAAAAGAAACGAACTCACGTTCTAGTATTTATCGTGCTTTTGTGAAAACGTTGTTTGCACATGACGATGCGTGTGCATTTAGGAGCAGTGGAAGATAGTCTGTTCTACACACAAGATACGTTTTGATGATTCGCCAGAAAGCCTACGAGATACAGTGTAAAACGTATCTGCTTGAGAAACGATTCTGGGTATGTGTCAAACACCGAAGGACGTTGCTAACTTATACTCGAGTCACTTCAGTAGTAGCTTTTTCTTCAGATGTGTTTAGAGATTGTGCATCTTCTAATGAATCAACATACTCATATTTTTACGCTCGACAAAGTTACTGTGCCTGAAATCATGGACGCTGTAATGAAATTAAAGCTGTAACTATCATCGGAAAATGGAAACAGTGGCATCAGCAGTTCGAGGGCTACGTCTACGCGTCGGGACTGTACGCCGCCAGCGACAAAGTGCGTGTTCGAACCCTACTATACTCCATGAGGTCGCAGGCGCAGGACGTCCTGACATCGCTACGCGTCGGCGACTCAGACTTCGACAACTACGGTCTGATTGCTGGGAAGATCAACGCGTACTTCGTTCACCCAGTCAATGAGCTCTACGAGAGCGCACGCTTCCACAGACGGTTACAGCAAGCGGGTGAGTCAGCTGACTCCTTTGTTACGACGCTCAGCAACATGGCAAAAATTACACCATCTTCCCGAGAGGAACCATGGGGTGATGCGGAGCATCGCGGATCGATAATTAATTTATTCCCTTCTTGACTGATTTCTATTGGCCGGCCGGATTTGGGCTACAGCGTGACGCAAGCGGCCGAGAAACGCTAGCAGACGACAGCCGCAGAGTTGCGGGGAAAGCCACCCCACTGGAAAGCCCTGGCGTGGCGCTGCGACCCGCGCGCCCAAAACTATCCTCCTTTCACTCCTCCGGGGAACGCGCGCAGCGCGCTACCGCTGCTTATATTCACACTTGAAGGAGAGAGACTGAGGAGGAGGTTGCGCAGTATGAGTAGAAACGAACGCATGCGAACTTCACGCAGCTGGTAGAGAGACAGAGCGGAGAGAGTAACGCGCAGCTGTTGGAGAGAGGGAACGAGGAGAGTTGCGCATGCGTAGTGTGAGTGCGGACTACGACGCCGCGGGACATAGACCCGAGCAAGAGATGCTCAGCATCCTAAAAAAATGTAACTACCCGTCGCGAGAAGTGGAGGAGCGCCTCATTCGTGACCGTTTTGTGGTGGGCTTGCGAGACACAAAGTTGTCGGACAGACTGTGCCGAAACATGAAGCTTACGTTGGACGAAGCACTCATTCAATTTCGCCATTACGAGGACGCGGAGAAGGAACGGAAGCCGCGGGACTCATCGGCATACACGGCCACGGCAGCTCAGCAGAAGCAAAAGCGTATAAACATTGACGCGGCGAAAGTTGTGAAGAACCGCCTGCCTAGGCCGAAGCAAGCAAGCGGCAACGCAGCGAGTGCATCTTCATGCGGCTTTTGCGAACGTTCTCCGCATCTGCGCTCAGGGTGCCCTGCTAACCATGTGCAACGCAACAAGCGCCACAAGAAGGGCCACTTCGCAGCTGTCTGCCGCGCCAGAACAAGTTGGCTTCGCTGGAGCTAGTGCCGTCCATTCCTCCGTCCAAGGCAGGGACGAAGTTTGTAGACGTGAAGGTCACCGACGTACGGCTGAGCTTCAAGGTTGACAGCGGCGCAGAGGTCACCGTCGTCCCCAGCACGATTTCGGGGACACCAGCTCGCCTGGAGCCCCCAGAGGGGAGTTGACAGAACCTGCCGGTCAGCCGTTGTACGTGCTAGGAACGTTCATCGCGGCCTTAGAATAAAAACCAAGCGCGTCAAGCAGAAGCTCTACGTTGTACGCTCGCAAGTTGTTCCCTTGTTGGGATTTCCGGCAATTCGGGCGTTGAGCGTGGTCAAGTTTGTGGACCACCTTCCGGAGTCTTCTACCGAGAGCTGTCCTAGTGAGCTCGACGGGAGTCTGTCGACACAGCTCTTTTAGGGCCTCGGCGAACTTCGTAGAGCAGTACACTATCCGTCTTCAGCCGAACGCGGTACCGCACTTGCATGCACGTTCCACGAAGGGTCCCCATCCCGCTACGCGATGTCGTAAAGTCTCAACTAGCTAGACAAGATGGAGGCCCAAAGCGTAATTTGAAGAGTAACCAAACCGATACCGTGGTGCGCGGGCATGGTAGGGGTGCTGAATGCTTCTGGAAGCTACCAGCATATGCGTGGACCTGCACTCGACTGAACCGGGCGAGTGCTGCGGACGTCACATCCTGCCGACAGTGGATCAAGTGCTTGGACTTCTGGACGAGGCGTGAGTGTTCTCCAAGCTCGATGCCACGTCGAGTTTTCACCAAGTGAAGCTGTCAAGTGAGTCCCAGAACTCACAACGTTTATTACCCCGTTCGGACGGTTCTGCTTTGTCGGTTGCCTTTCGGGATTACCTCTGCGTCGGAATATTTTAAACGCCAGATGCGTACATCCTGGAGGCCAAGATGGAGTTGTCAATATGATTGATGACATTCTTGTTTTTGGACGAGATGATGTGGAACACGACAAGCTTCTCGCAGAGGTTCTCGACCGCTTAAAGAAGGCAAATCTGGCTCTGAACGGTCCAAATGCAAGTTTGACGTCACCAGTGTAGAGTTTTTTGGCGTGGTCGTCAGCCAGGATGGTATTTTGCCGGACCCTGAGAAGGTGGAGGTTGTACAGCACATGGAACCACCGGTCGACGTCGGAGGTGTCCGCAGACTGTTAAGCATTGTCAACCACGTAGGTAGGTTTTTGCCGCATCTGTCTGACGTCACTGCACCCATTCGAGAACTGCTAAGCAAGAAGAGTGCGTGGTTCTGGGGAACAAGACAGCAGGCTGCATTCCTCAGGTTGAACACTATGCTCTCTTAAGACATTTGTATAGCTTGCTGCAATCCGGAGCACCCGACCATAATGTCTGCTGAGTCCAGCTCTTTCGGTCTCGGGGCAGTCCTGCGCCTGACCAACCGTCAGGCGAGCGTCGGGTGGTGGCCTTTGCCTCGCGGTCACTCACAGCGACCGAGCAGAGGTACAACCAGACCGAAAGGAGACTTCGGCAGTGACATGGGCCGTGCGTCGCTTCGATGAGTACGTGCGAGGACTGCGGTTTGCAGTGGAAACCGATCACCAGCCCTTGACTGCGTTTCTTGGTGACATGGACGTGGACCTTCTTCCTCCACGAATTCAGCGACTGAGCATCAAGTTGATGCGCTATCAGTACCAGGTGCTTTACGTTTTGGGGAAGCTCCTGGCAACAGCCGACACCCTGTCCCGAGCGCCGTTGGGCCGGGCAACTCCGTCAACCTGCGACAGCCTATAGCTGTGCGTCCAGAGCGTGGTTCACGCAATCCAAGAAGGTGCGCCCGTCAGCCTCGAGGTGGTCGGTCGACAACAGTCAACAGATGACGAGTGTACAGCACTGGCAAAGTTCTGCGACCGAGGTTGGCCTCAGAAGACCAAGGTTACATGCCACATACGAAGTACTAGAACTAACGCGGAGAACTAACCGTTTGTGACGGTGTGCTTCTCAAAGGAGGACGCCCGTGATTCCTGCATCGCTGCGACCTGAGGTCCTGCAGGCCATTCACGAAGGGCACCAAGGAGTGAACCGCTGCAAGGCACGGGCTCGAGACTCGGTGTGGTGGCCCAGTACCGGCGATCAAATCAAAACCATGGTCGAGAAGTGAGAGCGCTGCACATCTACGAGGGTACAGCGGGCTGAACTTCTCGATGACGTCTGCCTCCAACCAGAGCGACACCTCAGCAGCAGGTAGGGGCATAGGCGTAGACTTCGGGGCGGGGGGAGGGCATCGGGGCTCGTGCCCCCTGGCGAGATCCGGGGAAAACAGAGCCCGCCCCCCCCGGGCCGAGCCATGATCCTTACCGAGACGCTGTTTACCGTGCCATGTAACGAGGCTTGTAGTAATGGCATGTAAACAAAATAACGCCCACGTTGCTTTTATTGCCAAAATGCATGGGAAATGGAATCCCAGCGTGCTTTCGTTAGCTTCAATCTCCAGTTCTGGCGAAAAGGTAACGCGTACCCCCCCCCCCGGAAAACTTCTCAGCCTGCCCCCCCCCCCCCCCCCGCCCAGCAAAATGGAAAGTCTACGCCGCTGGGTATAGTCGATTTACTCCACTTGAACGGCCAATATTTTCTACTTTGTGGTGGACTATCACTCACGTTATCCCGAAGTAATGACACTACGTAGCTCGTCAAGTCAAGTCGTGATCTCTGCAGTAAAAAGTGTCATGGCGCGTTTGGGGATCCCGGAGGTACTTCGGAGTGACAACGGACCACAGTTTGCCTCACGACTTTGCCAGATTCGCGGAAGACTACGGATTTAAGCACGTCACTAGCAGTCCGCGATTTCCGCAGTCAAACGGAGAAGTGGACCTACAGTGCGGACAGTGAAGGACCTCTTGGTTAAAGGCGACGATCCGTTTTGTCACTTCTCGTCTCTAGAGATACTCGCAGGCATCTTGGGTTTCAGCCCTGCTCAGCTGCTGATGGGACGACAGCTGCGGACTCAAGTACCCAAGGCTGCCGAGAAACTCCAGCCAGCGTGGCCGAAGTCACATGTCTTCCTGGAGTGGGACAGCGCGGCGAAGTGACGCCAAACTTCCGACTTCAGCCGTCGTCACGGAGTGCTCGAGCTCAGGGAACTTTCACCTGGCGAATATGTGTGGGTGACAGACGCACAGTGCTCAGCGTGCTTAGCCGAGCGCAACGCCCACGCTCTTACGTCGTCGAAACTCCGCGGGGTTTATTGCAGAGAAATCGGCGACACCAGGGCCGGCTTGCTAGAACAGCGTCCCCGGCTGGGACCGGGTGAAAAGAAAGCACTGCCAAAGCCAGCGCACGATGGAGCAGGGACTAAGCTGCGTCTGAAGACGCTCGCGCGCCCCAGCCTTTGCAGTGCTTTCTTAACCCAGTCTCAGCTGAGACGCTGTTCTAGCAAGCTGGCCCTGGTTCCTTTCGGGGCCAACCTACGGAGCAAGTTCCCGTCCTGCCAGCTCCGGTTCTGCCGGTTCCTGCCGCGTGCCGATAGAGCCAATGGCCTGCAGCCCTGAGATTCTGAACAAAGAAGACTGGTTACAGCTCCCTCTCTGCAGCCTTCTGCCGAGGGAGCTCCCCCAGAGCCAAGGGCAAGTCCGAGAGCTGATGCAAGTCAGGCACCAGACAATGTGTGGATCCACTCTCCTCGGCGCAACGAGATCTGGCCGTCGTGTAGGAGCTCCAAAGAGACTGAACTTGCAGTAAGGTGGTGTGTTGTGATTTGTTCATCCACGAGCGATGTCTCTGAGAATGGCGGATGTTGTGGCAGGTGTCGCTACCATTATGTTGTATATATGAGAAAGTAAAGAGGTGGAGGAAGTTACTCGTTTAGTTCCACCCGGACCAGGCGCGTGTGTGTGTCGTTTCTCTCTGACCTCGACGGTCGCCGGTCTCCACAGAAGATACTCTGTTGCTACAGACCAGATACGTTTTCATGGTTCGCCAGAAAGCATACGGGATACGCTGTACAGCGTATCTGCTTGAGAAACGATGCTGGCTATGTGTCAAAAACCGAGGGACGTTGCTAACTTATTTTCAAGTCACTTCAGTGTAGCTTTTTTCTTCAGGTGTGTTTACAGATTGTGCATCTTCTAATGAATCAACATACTCATATTTTTGCGCTCGACAAAGTTACTGTGCCTGAAATCATGGACGCTGTAATGAAATTAAAGCTGTAACTATCATCGGGCTCGGATCGCATTTTAAATTTTATTGTTAAGGGCTGTTAAAGCGTGTTTGTTCCAGTATTGAACAATTTTTTAATATTTCCTTCTCTGTGGGTGTTTTACCTTCTGTGTAGAAAACGTCGATTGATGTGCCTCTACATAAGGCGTGGAATACCTTTACAGTGATTAACTATCGCCCTATATCTATTTTATGTTATTTTTCAGAAGTGTTTTAGATTTTAATGCAGCACGCATGACTTTTGATCTTAAACAAAGCATTATTTCTTATTGACATTATTTCCTTAGGGTAGTTCTGTCGAGAGAAATCTATATAGCTTGCTAGAATATTCAGTGCCCCATGTTTTTAATAGTGGGCAAGTTAATGTTATATATATGATCTCTTGAAGTCATTTTTAAAAGTGAACCATAATTTGCTTTTACATAAATTGTCACAGAATGGTTTTTCCCAATTTCCTGAAGTGATTTGACATCTTGCTGATCGTCAATGTGTTGTGCGTATTTTAAATATATTTTCAAATACTTTTTGACAGCCATCAAGAGTATCGTAAGGCTCAAATTTAGGACATTTTTGTTTCTGATTTTTATCAACGATATTGCTACATGTGCAGTTAATTCAAATCTTTCGCTATTTGCTGATGACATTAAGCCATTTTTTGTATTTGCTCAATCGATGGCTGTCATCTTCAGCAGGACGATATGTCGAGTATACCAAGTTGGTGGTCAGAGATTTTTTTTATTAATTAATTATAATAAAAATAAAGTTTTGTCGTTTCGTAAAAAGCGAGAAAGACTTGTTTATTGATATTCACTAGAGAGTAAGATTATTACTCGTGTGTCAATGATTCGCGATCTCGGCGTGTATTTTTATCTTTCTTTATCGTTCAGCTGCCATGTCACTCATGCTGTCTGCTTTGCATGGTGTTATAATGTTGGGACTAATCACCCGTATAACTTGAAGCTTTGTAAATATGGCGTGCATACTTCGTTTATTGTCAACACTCATTACATCTAGGCTAGAGTTTGGTCCCATTGCATGCATGTCGCACAGCGTATTTGATGCAGCCCAAGTTGAGTCTACTCAGCGACGTCTTGTGCGTATAGCTTTTAAAAAATATTTCGGCCGAAGGATTTTTTAATAATTACGAACGTCTATATTTAACAGATCAGGTCCTCAGGTTCTACCAGTCGGAAGGCTGTCACGCGATTTAACACTTTTTCTACAAAATATTTCACAGTGATATAGATTCCGAGTCTGTGTGCACGCTGAATATTAATGTAACTGCTTGTCTGAATTGGAGTGCTTTTACTTTTTGCTCTCGCAGTCATATATATGCCGCAACCAATAACGAGAGTTCAGACATGTGTAAAAGCTCCGGGAATGCAAATTTTAATATTTTTCAAATTATGCCCAGTTTACAGTTGAATGAGACGCTTATCCTTTCTTGTAGGTGCATTTATGCTTTTGATTGATTATGAATTTCTTTTATACGGGTCGAAAATGAGGAAGAGATGCAAGAGCGCGACGAGACGTCAGAACACCGAGCTCTTGTTGGAATAATTATAATCGGGTAGCCCGCAAAGCTAACTTACCTTTACTCACTGTTGAAACGCGTTTGAACACCAAACGCCGGCGTCCGGTGCTCGCTTTCGCACAGTGAGTAGAGAGCCGGTTCCCGCATGCAGTGGGAACCGTCTGTTTCATTTACTGATGACTGACGTCTGCTTCATTTCCTGATGAAGCAGACGTCAGTAAATGTTCGTTGCTAGTTGAAAGAACTATGATGTCTGTCCTTGTACCTAAGTGTTTTCATTCTTTCTTTGATTGTTGTCTGTGATTGATTTGTGTGATTCATTAAGATCAATCATTGATTGGTATTTTGAGAGCATCTAGATCAGGGTTCTTAAAATCATTTGAAACTGGAGGGCCAAATGTCTGACTCCCGAAAGGTCAAGGGCCAACGTAGGGGGAGGCATTTTAGAGAAAGGAAAGTAGCTCTGGAGGTCCACGTTACGGAGTAGCTTTGTCTACCAGAAATCCTAAAATATCGACTGCGTACTTTATGTTGCTTGTAAACTCGCCGTTTTGCCAGCGACAGCATTAGCTTTGAAAAAGCTTATGTGACTACTTTAAGTAAATACCTGATGGGGCAGGAAAAACGAAAATGGCGCCACTCTGAGAACATGTTTACATTTTTCAATTGAACAAGAGGACATACCGCCGTTGCCCTGTCGTTCGATTCACAAGGAAATTAGTCTAGATCAACATTATTAAAAGAAAAAATCTTTAAGCGATTGTTTTTGCTAACCTGGCGATTTCGATAGGAGCATTATAAGAATTAGGTCTCGCATTTGACTGTTATTTTATGGCCTTCTATTCATCATTTTAACTTACGACATGCATCAACGAAGGTGAGACGCTCAACCCCAAGAGCTTTGACAGTTAGACCTGCTACGTAAAAGCTTATGCATCCGAGGTGTGTCCCAGAGCAAGAAGCTCGCGCTTGTAGCATAGTAGTGGGATCGTCGCACATGTGACTAAAATGAGAAAAAGGTAGGAAAAAACTGAAAACTAAACAACACTTTTTGGAAATGAAAGAATTGACAACCTTAGACATTTATGGTACAAGCCATTTGCGGTACTTGGACATGTGAATAGGGCCAGCACCCGCGGATGCCTGCGGGCCGCGTTCCATCGAGTCGCCGGCCTCAGAGCGTCCCGCGGGCCACATGTTTGAGATAGCTGATCTAGATGAAGTGTGCATTGCCAGACCTCTGAGAGCTGAAGTTCCATAGCGAAATATCTGCTGCTGCTTTGAGGTTTCTAGAAGGTTCCTTTTGAACTTTCTTTTTTTCTGACAGACTTCACTATACCTTCGTGGTTTGTTTGGCCATAAGGCCAAAGAAATAATATATTCCTAAGTCTCACAGAGAAGCAACATGCTCACTTTTGTCCACAAATTCTTCCCCCAGAACTTTCAGAAGTCCCATAGTGCGCATTGTACCGCGATGCGAGCGAAAATACCGATCATTGGTCTTGCTTTAGCCAGGTCAACATATGAGATACGAACCTTCAAAAGCATGTGGTCTCGGTGGCAAACTGACTAACGCCTTTTTTTTTTACTGAGATTGTTTGGCTAATTCAAGGCAATATCACTCTCTCTTCTCGTTGTTTAGAATATACCATCCCTTTCACCAGGAGCTCATGAGCCAATTGCGATCGTAATCAGTTTTCCAGAACTAACAACCTATTTTTAGTCAATTAATTCAACTGACTAAGAAAGAGCAATGATAGCTGTTTAGTAACGCTTGACGTAATATTTATATAAGGCATGCGATGGGATGATGAAAATCAAATTTCTAAAACACTTTCAAAGGTAGTAAGAATAACGTATAAGTACAAAAAAACAAACATTACCTTCCTCTATTCTACGACTTCTGAATAACTCCTTATTCTATGCTTGTTTTAATTACTATTGTGTTGATGTTTTTTTGCTGGTCTTGGGAAATATCACAAATATTACAACCCTACCTGTACTGCGAAAAAACGTAGTTCGCACTTTGGGCAATGCAATGTATGAGAGACACACGGTACCAATTTTCAACAAATTAGGTAAAGTTCCAATTCCAATTTTTTTATGATCGGAAACTCGCCCTAACATACAAAACAGCTTTGAGTACTAATCTGAAAAGTAATCTCATCACTCTTTCTTCTCTTCACATAGAAAGCCGTTTGAATTCCACACGACATGCCTGTACCACGACAGTTCCCCACACCAGGACAAACTACGGTATAAAGCCAGAGGATTAGGCATCCGACCCTAAAGTAGTACGAAGTTTAATTTTGTCACTAGGAATTGACATTGAAAGTGTTTCTCGCAAAAATATACGCTCGTTGCTCGTCTCGTCGAGCTAATTATAGAAATTGTTTTACTTTGTATACAAAACTTTTTTGTTATTTTTGTTTATTTTAATTGTTTTGTTGTTTCTCGTGTTTTTTTTTCCTTTGTGTGAGTAAAGTGCCAGCTGGTGTTGCTGTACATTCTAAGAAATCTCTGCGCGTCTACCTACCCGCAAAACACTCAAAGAGCCAATCTCTGTGATCTACGAAATCAGCTCAGCAAATGATGAGGCGGAACATCCGTTTAGACCTGAAAATGAAGTCTGCGCTGTGGCATTCGCAATGCAAAGCGTCATGCTTGCATTGCCTAATGTAACTGCGCAGACTTAACTTTGAGGTCCAAACAGGTGTTCCGCTTCATCATTCGCTGAGCTGATTTCGTAGATCGCAGAGATTGGCTCCTCAAGCGTTTTTGCGGGTAAGTAGGCGCGCAGGGATTTCTCAGAGTGTAGGAAGAGGAGGGAACTCCGTCAATCAGTTCTTGTATCGCTTTTCTCCCTCTTCCCTCTCTTACATGAAGAGGAACAAATGAAATTTAATTGAAATTTGTATTGAAATGATTTGATCTCAGGGCTGTATTTGAATGTCGCTTAACCAAAAACGCCATTTTCGTAAACAGAAAGAGGCCATGGATTCCAGATTGCAACTCCTCTGATCAATGCGGCATTCACAGCTCAGGTCGTGATACCAGTCATGATAGCGAATACGTGAAGAAAGTAGAATGGCCGAACTTTCTAGTGCTTAGAAACACAGAGATCAGCTTGCTTTCACAAAGCTACTGCAAAGTTGCAGAGTAAACTATGGTTCCTGTTTCCCCGTGTCTGGGTACGCGGTCTCGCAATGGCTTTTGTGTGCCGTTGGTGAAAGACCTATCGCCACCGGTCCCCTCGAAGTGATACGCTCACTATCTGCGCGGAGGTGGCTAAGTCGTTCGGAGAGACGTCTATGGTCTCTGACAACTCAAGAAACGCAGGGTGTGGTTTATTGCGCCCAAGCTTCTTGCTTCCTGATTGGTTCTAAGGTGGTCGTATTGACAAATGCCGCAATCTCATTGGGTGTGGGGCGATAATGAGATGCTATGCACTCTTAGAAAAGGGTCAGTATAGTCCTCCTAAAGGGAGGAACGCTCTTGACACATATGTTCCTTCAGAAATGGAGAAACTTTCGTCCCTAAAGCAGGGAGCAAAAGTTCCTCCGTCGCCTGCATCTCAATATGGCGGCCACGAATCGAGCAAATCGAGCTCAATAAGGCTTAACGAGAACACGAAGTCTATTGTACGGAGCGAGAGGAGCAGCAAATAAAAACGTAACACGAGCTTTCCGCGAACTGTATTTATTTCCGAAGTCGGCTTTCCACTGCAGGTAAAGAAACTTACGTTTCGAAAGCATGCAGTCACTCAGTCGTCTCATCGTCAGCACTGCCATGTTAAACGGAGACAATTGGCACCCAGTTCGCGCACTTCTGTCTTACCTTTGCTATTCCTCGAGCCACAATTCCTGCGTCAACTGTTGCGTCAACCGCACATCACGAAGGAGTGGTAAACCATTCGCCCGCAAAACCAAAAGCCGCTCTCAAAAAAGCAAATCCGGAAGCAGCCTCTTGCCTGTTTCAGCACGGTAACATGAAATTATGGCGTAGCCGCGTAGCGTAAAAGGAGGTTAAATCGCTTGCCACCAGAGGGCAGCGTCAAGCAGATTGATCACAGGTCAGCTAGGCTAGGTGGCGCTAGTTACCGCCCAATTCATGTTCTACAAAAAATATTTTATTTTCTGACGCCACCATTGCGCTTCGGGACCCTCTATTTCACATTAGTAGACATATTACGCGTTCTACGGTACAAGCATCAGCTGAACATACATAGAGCGCATACACATACGTACAAACATCAACACAAGAGCGTACAATCAGCAATACAACAGCACACTAACCCGATCACTACTCCCGAGCTCTGCGTTTCCGTCTTTATACTGGTCGTATTGAAAGTACGGAATTTTCGGTGACTCCGTAAGCAATAAAAAATATTCCCAGCATGTTCATTTTTTCCAGCAATGTCATACATCTGAGAGTATTTTTAATGGCTCAGGGGATGAATCTCTTATTAAAAAAGAAAACGCTCGATCATGCCGTAATTATTTGAAAGCCAATAAATCGAGCCGCTCCAATGCGGTTCCAAGCCTGGGTTTGTTTCCCCGCACGGCACTTCCTAGCCAGTATTTCTATTGTAGCGTTTGTTTTTCTATTTGTGCTGTTCGCGTACGGCTGCAATCGCCGTCTTGAATTAATCTGTGTAAGAGCGGATATTCACTCAGCTGGAAGTGATGCTTCACGGGCAGAGAGATCGCTTTTCGATCAACTTGAATGCAGTCAAAGCCGCGACTTGCGGCAGGTGTTAGAGTGAACGGAGCTACCCCGTGGCGAGCTCGAAAACGTCTAGCGCTCATCCCAGCGCGCCACTTGGAGGGCAGTTTCTCCAGGAACCGTAGTGTATTTAAACAGCAAAATAAAGGATAGCTTTTTTTTTCGAGTTGACCTTTTTTATGCTAAAATTTCATTGTAAATATAGTACATACTTTCCGTCATTATTTTGTACTGTTCAGTCTTTTCACCAGAGCGCAATCGCTCTCGGGGACCGACAGTCACATTGGCCACTGTACGATAGGAGCTTACCGTTCAGACCAGCGTTCCAACATGATTATCCGCACGTCGATCGACTGCACCTAATTTCTCAAGTGGTCTTAAACTCATTTAATGTAAGGGAATGTCAACCTGCAGACACCCCGCCCCCTCCGATCACGGCCCGACCAGCGGCATCAATGCCAGACAGTTTACGTCATTTCATCTTGTTGTTACACCACTGATACGCGAACACACGGTCACATCGGCGATAATTCCAGTCTTCTGTTCACTACGCACAACACTGCCATCACGACGTTGCTGCTATGTTGCTGACACGCAGAAATACAGAACCACGTTGAACGCCGGTTGGCACTCAGCACGGAAAAACAGAACCGAACTCAGCACGGAAGGCACCCAGGCAGCCGGCAGGAAAAGCTCGCCAGCCTTGGACACAGTTCCTGCGATTTCCATAACGTCGAAAACGGCGATACAGTGCCTCGTGGTTCCGCTACTGTAGTTCCGCTGCAGCTGGCCTATGACACGAAGTTCCGCAGTACGTCCCGCAATCCAGTCTTTACCTAGAGTACGTAGCGCTGCTGGCACTGCCCGGAACTTCGCTGTTTCTAGCAGCTCCATTTGCTCGTTTGAAAAATATTAGTGGTAAAAACGTCAATCGCAACCGAAATGTTCTGCACGTTTGGACTAGAAGACGGAATTAACGGCGGCCTTCGCTGCTGCTGAAGATCAATCTACTCAACAACATTTATTTAACAACGTGCGCGACGTGCTCGAATAAACGAAAGTGAAAGAAGATGTCTCCGTTCTTCTCGAGTCCGCTTGGGGGCGCGTCAGTAGAAGGGAGGAAGACGCGCCGGTGCTGCTACCTTTTACCTTCAATTTTTCTTAGAGGTACAGGGTCAGGGCCCGGCAGTCGTGGCGGCCGAGGCAGCCGAGTTATGAAATGAGGCCGAAGAGGCCGAGGTCCGAAGCCCGTCGCGCTTCGCAGCCGATCGCAGCCGCCCAGTGTACGTAGCAGTGTCGGCATCGTTTCGAAGCTTAGCGGTTTATGACGGATCTGTTTAAACTTCTTTCTTTGTAAATGTCGAAAACGGCGCGGCAAAAGAAACGACTGAAGGACTGACCTCGTCGTCTTGGCTCCGCGTGAACGGCTTGAAATCCTACCCTGCGGTGCCCCAACGAGTCGCATCAAACAGCGCGCTGATGTAGCGTTGTAGCAATGATATTTGTATAGATTATTGACGTCGGCTGGAGAACAGGACGTTAATTTTTCCTTCCATCGGTCCGGGTTTGTTTATGCCTGTTTTGGTAAAGTAAAATTAAAAAAACCCTTAACACCAGAAAAAAATACCCGGCGTCCCCTGAGGGATCGGGACCTCGACCAGTTGGTCAGGTAGTGCGATGTTCTACCCCTGCGCCAACTGAACAGGGAGGAACCGACCTCCTCGCTTCATCCAAACTTCCGTTCCTCCCTTCTCTGGGCAACTTGACCACAACAAGGAGGAAAGTCGCCGTTGCTACCTTTCTCCTCCTTTTTTCTTAGAGTG